>JAKTXA010000032.1:0-81045 GCA_030561325.1 Yamadazyma atlantica
TCCTTATGGGATGTGATATTTACTGCCTAGAGGTTGCGTAATCTATCTGAGTGTAATGCGACATCCGTTTAAAGAGGGTGCGTTATTCATCCTGAAAACACTGTACCTAGATCCTGGCCCATTTATTCTTCCGTGCGCCTACCGTTTTCTCAACGCTCACTCTCTTGGAATTTATTCCTTGAATACCCAATTCCTAGAACACTAAAGGTCCTTCCATACTCCGACGTGTGTGTCTTACTAACTCTCTTTTGATACAGCAATACGCACAGTAAGCTCTCGTCATTTGAGGTACACTCAACTACATCATCAAAAACAAGTTTCAGTGGCCATTGGTACAACCTGAAAAGAAAAAGCACTAATATAAAAAAACCTGAATTATAACAATGGGGTATTCTAGTTACCTTGTTGTTTCTGCTTTAGCAGTGGTGGGGGGATACATGTTATTCAACGGAACTGGAGAAGCATTTAATGTGGGAGAATTTTTAGAATCTACTTCTCCTTATATGTGGGCTTCCTTAGGGATTAGTAGTTGTATTGGATTATCAGTTGTTGGAGCTGCTTGGGGGATATTTATAACTGGGTCATCTATTATTGGGGCTGGGGTTAAAGCTCCTAGAATCACAACCAAGAATTTGATTTCCATTATTTTCTGTGAAGTGGTGGCTATTTATGGATTGATTATGGCCATTGTATTTTCGGCCAAATTAACTTATGTGTCAAGTGATGAATTATTCAATAAAAACAATTTATATACTGGATACTCATTATTTTGGGCTGGGATAACCGTAGGGGTTTCCAATTTGATTTGTGGGATTTCCGTGGGGATTACTGGTTCTACTGCTGCTATTAGTGATGCTGCTGATTCTTCCCTTTTTGTTAAGATCTTGGTGGTGGAAATCTTTGGGTCTGTTTTGGGATTGTTTGGGTTAATTGTTGGTTTGTTGATGGCTGGGAAAGCGGGAGAATTTGCTTGATCCTCCTAAAAATACCACTATTACAATCACTCTTCATACAATCGACTCGAGCATTTGTCCTCGGGCATTTCTCGGGCATTTTCATTTCTCTTATAGCACATACATAGTTCTAATTTGACACTAATTTTATTTTCAATAAATTTATATTTAAAAAGGAGTAGTTCTATATAAACTAGTTATCCACTTCCATGTATTCTGGATTTTTCTTTAAAATCACTATACCTTCCAAAGAATTCGATAAACTGATCCATTCTTCAGTATTCTCTAATTCAGCTCTTTCTCCATGATTTAATAACACTGGAGTCGATTGAGTTACCCATCCAGTAATGGTTTTAGGTTTACCAGCTTGTCCTACAATATCAACCGCTTGCCCCACTCTTACATTAACCTTGATAGGATTTAATTCTTCATCAACAGTCACCAACATTCTAGGTTTAACAGCTGGAGTTAAATAGTATAATAATTGATGGGTGGTTTCAGTAGTAGAATCACTCAAAATAAAATCTTTAGGATTTAATAATAACACTGCTAATGTTAATAGAGATCCTAATGATACTTTGGATATTATAGTTCTTTCAATATTGAATGGAGTTAAAGTTAAGGTCCCTTTACCTAAATGTAATAACCCTTGAGCAATTCTAACCATGAATAAAGAATCAGGGGATTTGATATAATATGAAGCCAATTGTCTTAATAATTGAGCTAATCTAGCATTATTAGTACCAGCCCCAACTAATCCCATGGCATAAATAGCATTTTGTGCAACTTCTAAATCTGGATCATGACTATATCTAGATAAAGTTTCAAATACTTTCATTTGGGGGTTAGCAGTAGAAGCTAAACCCATAGCTAATGGAACGGCTCTTCTAATTAAAGAATTTCCATAATGCATTAAATGAGAGAAATGACGTAAAGTCATATCAGCACCAATGTCTTCTCCCATAGCAATCAAGGCCAATCCTAAAACAGCAAACCCTTGGTACATTTCATCTTCTTCGAAATCTTCTTCATCTTTATCATCTTCAGTATCTTGAGGTTCAGCTTTAGGTTTAGCTTCCCCATCAGTCATATCCACATCATTATCATTATTGGCAGTAGTGTTATTATTAGTAGAGTCAGCAATTGGAGCAGTGGTTTCAGCTTCTTCAGGATTTTCGTTACCTTCTTCTTTCTCTTGATCAGCTTCACTTTGTTCTAATTTCTTTTCATCAGCATCTTTATCTGATGGTTTAGCAGTACACATTTGTAATAATGATTGAATTTGTAAAACATTACCGGTACCCGCATAAGCACAGATATTAACCAATACTTTCAAAGTCTTACTGATTGGATGTTCAATGGCATCAATGGTTCCTAACACATCTTCCACTTGTTCTGTTTTACCCATGTATAATAAACCCAATCCCAAAGAAATTAATGTGATGAATTTATTGGTTAATTGAGCAAAATCTCTTTCCAATAAAGTTTGTAAAATAGTGGAAGTAATATCCCCATGACAGGTCCCGACAAAGACATGACCTAAAGCTAAAGCTGCCAAACAAGAGATTTCCAATGAAATATCCAAATCAGATACTAAAGGTAATAATAAATTTAAAACCTCTTCATTGGCAGTTCCAGCAAACGCAATACCTAACCCATTAATAGCAGAAGATTGTAAGAGTTTTTTAGGATCATTGACATATTCTTGTAATAAAGCCAAAGCAGCATCAACTTCATCATGAACATTGGCGGATACTATACCAGTACCTAATAAAGCACCAGCTTTGATTTCATCTTCTTGAGAATAAGTATACTTATCCAAATATTGTAACCCATCGTTAACATTCCATTGATGTATAGCCCCTAAAGAAGCCGTGGTGGAAGTCATCCCAGGCCCTTTAGTTTTGAACACCCAAGATTTGTTATCTTCCTCGGTTTGAACTAATTTATCATTTCCAAACCCAAGATTTAAAAATCCATTAACAAAACTGGCAGCCAAATTTTGTTTAGCAGAATCAATTGAACCAGAATTCCCAATTCCAAATTTGGTATTTTCTAAATGGGACTTATAAACATCTTCAGGAACTTTTGGTTCTAATAAATTCAATTCTTTAATGAGGTATTGGAAATAATCATTCAATTTAACATTGGAAATACATTCTTGAACTTCTTCATTTTCACCTGGATACTTGAACCCATTATTTTGTTGAGATAAGATCAACCCTAATTGTTTATGAACCAATTCATCAGTAGTCAGTTCAAAGACTTGTTTAATTAAATCTTCATCATCTAATTTAATAGCATAAGTTAAGGCTTGGGTCAATTGATTATGGGCCAAAGCAATAGAAAAAGCAGTAGTTAAAAACGATACATCATCAGGAGGAGCTAAATATGGCACACAACTAACAAGATAAAGACAAACTCTTTGATAAGTTGATTCATCCACAAATTCAGGTAATTTTTCAATGGATTCAACTTCCAATAATAAATCCACTGCATCGGCTTCAGCGTTATGTTTCAAGAAAAATGACACAATTTTCAACGACAAATCAATCAATTGATTGACTCTGTCTTCATTAGTGCCCAAATGTTCTTGATATTCATTACCGATTTCCAAGGCCAAATGTCTCATATATTCATGACCCCAATCTATAATGGTATTATCATCATCACATAATAACCGATACTTCAAGGAGTCATTTTTACCCTCATCAGAATAGGTCATGGCCAAAACCGATAAAATATCGGCCAATTTTGGTAAAAGAGATTTGAAATCAGTGGTGGACCATTTGTCATATAAGGAAGTCAAGGCAGGGTAATGAGGTCTTAAAAACTTCAATGGCTTAGGAACCGCCGTCAATGAGGTGGTGGAGTTCTTGATATAACTTTTCAAAGATTCTAAAAACCCGTCACAATCTTTGGAACTATATTGAGAATTAGATTCTCCAGTTAATTTCTCCACCAAACTTTCCAATTCATCTTTTAACTGTTGGTCCTCCTCGGTGAGTTCTTCTTCTTCGACCTTGGCCACTTTCTTAGTAGCGCCACCGGCGACGGCTACCTTGTCCTCGGTTTCTACGTCTTTTTCGTCTCTAGCAGGAGCCATGTTGATGTGATTCCTTGTTAGATTTGACTTGAGATATTGACTTGATATCTCGGATGGCAAATTCGCACATCAAAAGGTTCTTGGTCGTGTGGGACTCGCCTTTTTTTGGTTTCGCGATTTGTTTACTCTAGATGAAGAAGTAGTAACCCTAGCTGAACTAAGACTGAATAATAGCCTTTATTGTTAACAATAAGACACCAAGTAGCTAAGTAGTTAGCTAAGTCGAAAATAGAATAGTGCTATAAAGTCATATTCCCCTGTTTGGTTCGTACTTTCATTCATACATTCTTTTCACACCTCCTTGTTGGAGTTCCCCGTGTTTTGGTCTTCTCATAGTTCATTATGGAACGGATTTTTTATAAAACAGATCTCCAAGATGATCCCAGTAACGTGCCGATTTATATCTTTGACACCTCGTTCTTACCGTCCCCAGAGGTTATAAACTACGATGAATTCATTTTAACCCTTATGACAAGACTCCCTCGCCAGGCTTACACGTTAATTATGTTTTGTAGTGGCTTAAATAAAATCAGTTGGATTTGGGGGGTTAAATTTTTAAAGACATTTTTGATGGATGAAACCAATCTTCAAAATTTAAACAAAATCATCAGTGTTCATGAAGGATGGTTTATTAAGACATTGGCCTCAATCTTGACTAATTATCATTTGACTAGAAAGAATATTAATGTTCTTAATAAAGTATTAGAAAACTTTACATTTAATGGATCTGGTGATTCAGATTTCCAGAATAATTTATCAGATCAATTAGGCAAGCATAAAAATATCATTATCAATTGTTCTTCATTATGGCAATTGAATAATTTCATTGACATTACCAAGTTGAAAATATCCTTAAATGTCTACAAACATGATTATCAATTAGATAATCCTCCTATTAATAAAAGTTTCAAGTCCGTCAACTTCTTTAATGGTTCGGCTTTGAATGACAAAGAGAATAGTGATGTTTTATTCCCTAGTCTTGGGGAGGTGTTGAAATATCATATTTATCAAAATTTTAATATCATTAATAATTTTGGTGATAAAGTGGAATTATTATTCCATAAACCTGGTAACAAAATCAACAGTGAAATTTTCATCAATTGCATTAAACGGGATCAATTGGTTTGGATTAATGATTGGGATTTATATTGTATAGCCACCAGCTTTAAGAAATTGATTGCAGAATTACCTTCTTTAATTCCTATTGAATTGATTGATTTACCCATTAAAGATGATACCCTTTTACATAATTTCCATAAAATTGTTAACCGGTTACCAAAAGATTTACAAATCATTTTAGTGAATTTATTTCATTTATTTCATAAATTAATTGTTAATTGTGATACCACAAAGTTAACTTCTAGATTATTATCCAAAATCTTTATAAATTGTTTGTCTCATCAAACATATCTGAAACTGAATGAACCTAATTTGATAATTGTGAATAATTTCATTAGAAAATTGATTGATAATTGGGATGGCATTGGGGTTTATATGGATTTACGGACTTATTCTATGGACAGATTAGTTGGTGGTACGGAATTGGTTAATGATAATGAAAACTCATATATTAATTATGATTTGACCATTGATGAATTTGATAGTGATACTGAAATTGGGGTGAATCAACAATTTTTCACTGACAATACCCAAAAGGAATCTGATGATGAATTGATTGATTTGAATCTTTCTCCTAAGAAAGTGTTGGCTCCTAATAATAATATTGGTAATATTGGTTCTGGTTCTTTACAATACATGAAATCATTACCAGCTATTAAATCAATTAATTCTACTCCATTATCTCCTACCAGAAACCAACAAGAACTTAACCTGGTTTCAGTTCAATACCCTCCTCAAAAATATAAATTCAAGTCTATGAATTTTGATAGTCATAAGTCTAGAAGTTCTAGTGGACATAGTTCTCCTGACAAGCATAGCATAAAAAAACCAGTCATTAGAGGGATTAAAGTGGGTGAATTGGCCAAGTTATATGAAGAACGGGCACAAGGGTTGGAATTATTAAG
Organism: Yamadazyma atlantica; assembly: GCA_030561325.1. Lineage (NCBI taxonomy): Eukaryota > Fungi > Ascomycota > Pichiomycetes > Serinales > Debaryomycetaceae > Yamadazyma > Yamadazyma atlantica. The sequence continues at coordinate 6,084 of JAKTXA010000032.1, forward strand.
AAATCTATAGATAGAAGCATAGGGAAGTTTATTTCGAAAAGTTAGTATTTATTACAGTACACACTAATATACAAAGATTATAAGCGGCATAAAAAACAATAGAGCAAAAAAAACGAAATGACAAACAAAAATTATAATAACTTAAACGATGGCTTATAAAAATGAACAAGTTGACATAAAAGATCTATTCTCCAACCAATCTACTATCGATATTATCCATGGAGATTTGATCATTATGATTATTATTGACATTAGCCACAGCAGCCATAGCAGCTACAGCAGAAGCCGAATTATCATTTTGATATTGATCGTCCAAATTATTGTGTTGATTGTTTTGATGTTGTTGAACAGCAGCAGCAGCGGCTTGTTGTAATCTTTCTAAATCAACGTCGTTAGGGTTTCTTGGTTGATAAGGATTGGTATCATCAACCTCATCATCTTCAGCATCCATCCCCACTTGATGGAATGAATTGGCATTATTTCTTTTCCTGCCAAATCTTGAATCATTATTATTAGAATTATTTAAAAAGCCATTTTCTCTCTTTAATTTTCTTTTATATCCTCTAATTTCATTATAAATATCTTCACGTTTAATTAAAATATCAGGATATTGTTCTCTGATTTTACTTTCAATATGAGATGGCTTGGTACCAACTTTATATAAATCAACAATCAATAAATTCAATTCAGTAGATCTTTTTCTTAACATTGGATGATTAGATAATGGATCTAATTGAGGATGATTATGTTCATTACAAGTAGTTTTTAATACCCAAGTTTGATTACTTTTTCTATAACTAGCAGTCATAGAAAATGGACATTTTAATTTTTTGGTTTTAGTACTTGGATCCATCAAATAACTTTCACTTGGATAATTACTAGCAGCATTAGCAAGTTTTTTATTCTTTTTATCTCTATATCTACCACCCAATTCACAAGTATAGTAAATAGCCTTTTTATTGGAATGAGCAATCACAACTCCAAATCCATTATCTCTAGCAAATTCAGCAATAAAATCATTCAAATCTTTTCGATCATGGAATGTTTGTTCCGGGTAAGGTCGAGTAATTAAATTACCTTCAGCAGTAATAGTATTTTCAGAAACAGGATAAATCTTGGATTTAGACCCAATTAAAGGTTCAGGGATTTGAATGTTATATTCATTATCATCACCAAATCCACCATGTCCTTGTTGTTGTTGGTGATGATGTGAATGTTGTTGTGATTGTTGATGTTGTTGATGTAACTGTTGTTGTTGCTGTTGCAATTGCTGTTGTAACTGTTGTTGTTGGAATTGTTGCAATTGCTGTTGCAGGTGTTGATCATGTTGTAGCTGCTGTTGGTGTGAATGTTGTTGTTGATGATGGGAATGTTGTTGATGTTGTTGTTGTTGCAACTGTTGTAATTGAGCATCTGTCAATGGCATTTTTTGATCCAATGAATGTTCCACCATACCTTGCTGCTTAGCAGCATTCAACAACTGATCATCAATATTCTGAGCGTAATCTTCTTCAGCTGACATACTAAGTTCACTTAAGTAAAAGTAAAAGCAAAAGTAAAAAAACAATAAAAATAAACAACGGGGAAAAGTCCAGTTTTGGTTTGTTTTTCTTCCGCGCGGTGTCGCAACTTTTCACTGAAAGGTTCTGGCAGAAAGTCTGTCTGGCGAAAAGCACTCCTATTTTTTTTCTTTTTGTGTGAAGAAAAAAAAATTAATGGGAGGGGGGAAAGCCAATAGCAACAAAGGATATAGTTAGCTAGGAGCAAATGGGATTAGAATCCGTAGATATTTCAGTAAACGTAGACCCAACAGCGAAAACTAAGGGGCCAAAGGTTTATAGGAGCACTCGGATCTTAACCTAGGTGATTTGGGGACACTAGATACTAGTTATACCAATGGGAAAACCTAAGGGAATTGAAACCTGAAATCGATTGGAATGTTACCGATATAAACGTCTTGTAGAACTCGGAGTTCGATAAGATAATGACACAACTGCGATAAGTTGATACTAAAGGGTTTAGGCTAGTAGTGCAAACTAATCAAAAAAATCTCCAGATTATGAAGTAGTGTGTCAAATACTTAAAGTAGTGTAGTGCTAGTAAAAGGAGAGTAGTGAAAAGTGTCGAAATTTTTGTTTTTCAGCGACGACCTGGGAGTGGCAATATCAACATCGTGCGTGACCCAGGAGGAGAGGTAGTGCGTGTACTGGTCGTGTCAGAATCATTCATTCTATAAAAGTCTAAATAATAGGATTTGACGTTTCCCTAGTTCAAGTACTTGTTAGCCCAAGTAGGTAATACAAATGACATTTTATGAATGTCAGGACTATAATATTTAAACACATCTTTATCAGTAGTTCTTAAAGGAATCGTCAAGTCTTTGGTGGTGTCATTGGTGGCTACTAATAACCCCAATTGCCCGGAAGTGTATGAGGGCATATAACATTGACAATATTTCACGTTATCAAATACAGTTTTACCTTTTGATAATAAATTCTTTAAATAATCAATATTTAACCAAATGTTTTCACTACTTTGCATGATAACAATTCCATCTGAATTTAAGGAATTTTGTAATAATTTGAAATAATTGATTTGAAAGAACTCTTCTGCTGGACCTTCTGGATCAGAAGAATCAGTTATAATAATATCAAATTTATCTTGATTTTCTCTTAAGAATTTAAACCCATCATCAATATTTATTTTAACTTTGCTGTTAGTGAAAATCTCGGGTTGGGCCATGTTTGGTAAATACTTTTTAGATAAATTAATTACTTCATCATCAATTTCTACCATAGTAATTGATTCAATATTCTCATGTTTAATTAATTCTCTTACCACTCCACAATCCCCACCTCCTATCACCAATACTTTCTTAGGATTAGGATGTGACATCACAGGAATATGGGTGATTAATTCTTGATACACAAATTCATCTTTTTCTGTACATTGAATGATTCCATTTAATACCAATACATTCCCGAATGTACTAGACTTGAAAATTAAAATATCCTGGAATTCAGATTTAACATGGTGTAAGATTTGGTCAATTTTTAAAGAAAATGCTTGTCCAGGGAAACTTTCCAGGTTCATTTCATGGAACCAATGTTCGCCATTAATCTCTACAATCGACTCGTGTTTGAATGTACTTATATCTATCATATTATATCACTTGCTATGGGTTGATAAAGAAAATTTTTCCTTATATAGCTAAGGTTTCTCGCGAGAAAATCAAATTTCTGGTACCAATTTAGGTCCAGAGTTCTGGCCTCGGGGCCTCCCGGCTATTCCCCGTATATTGTCTGATAACATAAGTGCGAATTTTGCAGATATTGTAAATTCCACTTATACGATAGATGAGCTGTCGTATCATCAACATCTATTGAAAAAAAAAACATTTCACCCATACCTGGTCTTGTTTCTAGCCCCAGCGCGGTAGTGTCTCATCATGAATGTGTTCCCGGCGTTTGACCAAAGTTATAGTAAGAGAAAGAGAAGTTATAAGTGCTGTCGAATGTGCCGGTCCAAAAGAATTCGATGCATTATAACCTCTACCAATTATGAAGAGACAGGCTGCGAAAATTGTCGTCATAGTGTTAGGTTATGTGATCTAATTAGTGAAAACTATAGACCTCAGGCTGAACAAGCGTTGATAAAAGCTATTGAATCAGCGGAAGCTCCTCCTGATGGTCTGTCTCCTAGTTCTAGAGAACCTTCTCATCCTCCTCAAATATCCTCCGCTCCGCCAGCACCTCAACCTCAAATGCAATTTTCCCCGAATCCACAATATCCTCAGCAGTATGCTCCTGGCCAATATCAACAATATCCTAATCAACAATATCTTCCAGTGGCTTCTCCTATAATAAAACAAGAGCCTGGCCAACCCCAATCTCAACCAGCAAACTTTCAACATGGGTATACGGTTCCTATGCCTCAGGGGCAAATGAACTATGCAAATTATCAAATGTACCCGCCAATGCCACCGGCAACTAGACCTCCTAATCTGGCGATTACCCCTGCGATGCCTCAGTTTATGCCTTATCCTCCAGGCACAGCCATGTATAGGGACTCACAGCCACCCCCTCAAACCCTTCCAGGTAACCAAACACCCCAAACACCCCAATCCCCTCTGGGTCACCATGACCATGCTCCCCATGCTCACCAAGATCACCAAGCTCCACCGGCAGTTCAAACGGGCCAAGAACCAAGTGACCTGGAAGCTCCCTCCAAAAGGCTCAGGGTCGATAAGGTCGACAAGGTCGACAGCATTGATGCCCAATACCTCAAGGACCGCTATAACTTCAACCTTTGTCTTGCAGGTTCTAAATACACTTCTGTACGGATTCCTACCAACGATGATGAAACGGGCCAAGAGACGTACCAACAAAAGACCGACGCTTTAAATAGAATCTCCCAAGTCAGAAGTACCCGCTCGCGTAATGGCTTAGGCGTAATCAAATCACGTCATTTGGGAGAGTTTTTAACTCAGATTGAAGCATTCACGTTATCAGATCGAGAATACCATATCACCAAAGAACAAGAACGTCAATTACTAGAAGTATACTTTGAAAAAATCAATTTATTATTCCCGATTTTGGATGAAACCAAATTTTGGGCCAGTTATAATGAAGATTCCCAAAGCACTCTAGTCATTTATTGTATAATTCTTGTGGTGAGTCGAGACATTAGAACTAGACCAATTTTGGAGAATGTTTTCAATCTCACCACTGACGACTGGGAAGATATCAATGAAGTATATTCCACCAGATTATTGGAGTTTCTTGATAAACTTGAATTGAAAATCAGGCAACTTTTATTGGTATTATCTGATTTGGGTGATAACGATAAACTTAATCGATTGGTTATTCATTTATTATTGAGTATGAATTTCAGTAACAATAAGTTTGGTAACGAACAAAGTAATCATGATTTATACTCAAGTATCAGTTTAGCATTTTCCTTATTGATCCATCGAAGTTTATTCCATCAAAGTTTGGTTAAGGCTGGTAAAGTGGTGGAATCAAATTATTTAAAACGATTATGGTGGGTACTATTTGTATTTGATCGGTTTAATGCTGTGTTAAATTCAAAAGCATTTTTTATTAAAAGATTTGATTTCGATATTACTTACCCTAATGATGATAGTCTGAGCCCTAATGATAAAATGTTTCAAGGATTATTAGATAATATTAAAGTGCTTGAAGAGGTGATTTTTATGATTTATCAACCTAATCAAAACCTCAAGAAGGTAAAACAATATGAGGATTTAATTCATCTGGAATTGAATAATTTGAATGAAGAAAGATTCAAAACTCATTTAGAAACTGTGTCTAAACAATGTGCTGGTGGCAGCAAAAGACCATTAATATTCTCCTGTCAATTATTCATGTTGAAGAAATTCATTAATAACTTGATAATTGTTATAATTAATAATTTCACCATTATATTTACCAAAACTCAGCATCAACTTAGTGATATAAGTATCAAATGCTGTAGTAATGTGATAAATCATCTTGCCCTTATGAAACGGTGTAATATTGATTTTGATATCATGCTTTGTATCCCTATAGTCCCAAGTTTGTTATCATTATTCTTATCGATAATTTTAAAATACAAACTTAAAATCATATTTTTGATTAAATTCAATCGATTAAAAGAACGGCCCGATGTGGATGCTAATAAGATCAATTTACTCAATAGTATGTTTGAAAATTATCATTTAATATTGTTACAAAACTTCAATAATTGGTGGTTTATAAAACAAATTTTAAAAACCGTTCAGGTATTTGTTAATGGAACCAGGAATCCTAATAGAGCTTTTGATGATGTGGATGATAGTAAATTATTACAGAATGATGACAAACAGGGGAAAAATCAAAAGAAAAAGAGTAAATTAGATATTAGTCTGATTGTTGACCAAGAAGATACAGTGGTTCCACCAGTTGTTAGTATATCTTCTCCGACATTTTATAGTACTGCATTACTACAAGATGGACTATTTGAAGGAGGACAAAAAGAGACACAAAGAAATAAAAGAGTAACTCAACAACATATGGATTCCTCCTCGACCGGTGATCCAATTCAAAGTGAACCACCAGAATCGTTGACAATGGAAGAAGGAAGCCAGGAACCACCAGAAAACCGAATTTCCACTCCTATAGGAGCCCAAGAAGAGATTACTACCCAGGTTATGGACCATAACGGAGATATTCTCAAACAAGTGGAAGACAAACGAATTCTCGAAATGATTAATGAGGATTTTTTCGCCGCTGGGAATATGAGTGAGTTCGTCACGGAAGATCCACTCCTTAAGGATTTTTTCGTCTCCATGTAAACTATGTACATTTATTTTAGATTTACTTAAATATTACGACTTTATGCTTTGTTTCGCAGCCATTATTCTACAGCATTTTATGATTGTGCGGCACTGGTCACCTGACCCCGCGACCGGAATGTAACGTCGCAGTATCGTGGTCCATGCTTGTATATAGATACAGGAACACGGCGATTCTAAGATCTGCTGCTATTGGGAGCACCTTCAAAAGAAGCTTATCAGCTGATAGGTCAATTGGCACGGATTTAACTGCTGGTGGTAACACGGTAACAGTTTGAAAGTTAATAGTTTTAGCGAGACGTCGATCAAGCAATACAGCAACTATTACCTGGTAAGTGGGCCGTTAGCCAAGGGACCTAGGATCGAGGGTCTCAGGTGCTAATTCATCTCTTATCAAAAGATAACTAGGGCCAAGCCATACATCGGACCATTTCACGCATTGTCAATGTATTATCTATTGATGGTCTTTGTGTATTTGCCTAGTTCTATACTCGATTGGTAAAAAATTATGTAGTATGGTGTTGTCGGTGGTATAAGAATGAAAAATGTCGCAAGGCTTTGTGCCATTAGTGGCTCTACCACCCGCTTCTCCTCTTCCGTCTCTGCCTTTCCTATTGTGAGATCTGAAAAACAACCGCAGAAAAAGAAATCGGATGTCGCGCTTATGTCGTGCATCCTTCTTCTTTTTTGTCTTGTCTAGGACTTTTGGCTTTTTAGCGTGAGTTTCAAGGTCATATTTCCCTTTTCTCGATTTTTTTTCTCTGGATTTTCTGATTATATATAACACTTTTTTCTTTTAACTAAATTTTATTTTTGTTAAAGAATTTTGTTAAGAAACCAATACAGACACCATGAATAAAGTAGTTGTGTCAATATCTAATCACCCGTTGATTAAGTTGTTTCTTCTGATTCTTGCTGTGGTGTTATTTCCAGTTAACTCCTTACTTTTTACACCACAACCTCAAAAGGCTGCTGTTAGCAATAAGCCAAAATCTATAACTAATGATAAGAAGGAACAAGAAAACGATACTTTAGAAGATGATGACCATTCTATTTCATCCTTAAAGTCTATTGAAGGCTCTCCTATTAATAATCAAGCGTTATTTCCAACCATAAATCATATTAATAACACTGAACCTTTAACATCGTCTTCTATCAAACCTTGTTCCACTGGGGTTTCTACTCATTTCTTACCTTACAAAAATGAACAAGGAGAAATCGAATGGGCTTTCACTGAAGATTCTCAACCATATCCTGTGAATATGAATGATGGAGTTCATCAAATCTCCCCTACGGTATCAAACTCGTCTAATTCCAATTCTTATACTCATTCAGATAAAATATTTGATAATGAAGACCATGGTTTTGATCCTAGAAAACAAACTGAAAACTATACTCCAAATTCTTTGAGTACTCCTTCACCTCCAAATTCTACTGGTAAAGGGTCAGGTATTAATAGTTTATCAGAAGATAAAGGTCATCAATGTCCTCATTGTGAAGCTACGTTTAAATTAAGAGGATATTTGACTAGACATTTGAAAAAACATTCCGTTAAGAAAGCTTATTGTTGTCCTTTCCATAAATTCCTGATTTATATTGATGAAAATAATGGCACTCATAAATGTCATCCAACTGGTGGATTTTCTAGAAGAGATACCTATAAAACTCATTTAAAATCTAGACATTTTAAATATCCAAAGGGTACTAAAACTAAAGAAAGATCTAAAACCGCCGGTAGTTGTTCCATGTGTGGAGAATCATTCCCTAATTCAGAGATTTGGTGTGAAATTCATATTGAAGGTGGTGAATGTAAATTCTTACCTAGTGGTTTCAAAGGTAAATCAAGAATAAAAAACCGGTTAAAGAAACAATTAAAGAAGAAGGGAATTGATGTGGATGCTGATGCTAAAGGAAACTTTAATCTTTCTAGTTTTATTAACAACAATTTGGAATCTTTAGGAAACTTGGATTTAGATATTGGATTAGACAATGAAGGTGATGCTGATTCAAATAATGACTCCAATGATAATGAATCTTTTAATGATGAACTTAAACCTATTATTCCTGGTCAACAACAACTTGATAAAGGTGTGGCTTCCAGTTCTCCTAATGTTATGAGTGACTTTAGTCAATCTCCAGATTCGGATCATGAAATGATTCAACATAAATTTCAAGTTGCCAATTTATCACCTGAATCCAATACCAATACCAACCCTAACAGTTATCAAGAATCATATATCAATCAAATTTCATCATCTCCTGAAGTACCTCAACAATATCCTGCCAATTTCAATCATCCTCAACAATTCAACTTTGTCCAAACCCAATCTAGCATGACTATTCCAGATGGTAATGTAAACGATCCACTTGCAAGTCAATCTAAATCTGTTGCTGGAAATTTTGGTGAATATTACAATATGAATGAAACTTATAATATGTACAAATTCTTAGATTATGATGATGAATTCTGTTTAGACGTGGACCAATTGAATCAATTCAATAATAACAAGTCCATGGAATCTTCTCAAGGAAACCATATCCATTCTAACCAACAATTAAGTGGTAGACAAATGGATCAACAACTCGCTGCATTTTACCAACAAACTCAATCGCAATTGCAATCACTTTCAAATGCTTCCGCATCAACCAACCAATCATCATTTTCATCCGAATCGTCCCAAGGTTCTGAATATCATCAATACCCTTCACAAGTTGTACCACAACCTCAACAACAACATCAGCAACATCCACAATTCCACCCACAACAACAATCTTCACAAGCTCAATATGTCAGCCAACAAGTACCAAACCATGGACAAATGACTGGGAATATGGCTATGACTACGGGTATGAATTTTGATGATGTGCCTTTCGATCAATATAACCTACAACCACAACCACAGTACGTTCAATATTAATAGAGTCGATAGAGAGAGTATAATTGAATTGATTACAATGCGATGTTCATGAGATCTTTATTTCCCCATTTATTTATTTCATTTCCCACGGTTTTTTAAGAGTATAAATTTTTCATTTTCAGTTTTTAACTATAATGTACATTATGTTTGTGTAAGATGATGCGCCTGTAGAAATTGCCGAATGAATTGTAACAATAGTTGCGACATTTGAAGTACTTTATTTTGCTGTTGATAACGGCCTATTGTTAGAATCTCAATTACATAACGTTTTTCGTGTAGACGAGATTCTCATTTGACGAATTGAAAATGTAAACACAGGGCCTGGTTCGCTTGTAGCAAGGGCCAACGGTGACATCTCGGTGGTTGGCTAAACTTGACAGGCAACACACGTCCCGGGGTTAGCCGGATGGGTTGGTGAATTAGGGGTATTATAGTAGCGTGTATTCATTAATCATTATTCATTAATCAAAGAGTAAGTCTATATCAGTTTTGGCCTTTTTACTCTTCTTCTTTTTGTCTTTATCGTGTTTTCTCTTCTTACCAGTGCCTTTATTCTCACCAGGGTACTTACTGTCAGATTCTGGTGTCAGAGAGTACACTTTACTTGGAGCAGCTTTTTGGTGGAGATTCTTTGGCGTATGTGAAGGTTTGGGTTTCTCAACTAAATGACCCATTGCTTCAGTATCGTGGTTTTCTGGCACTCCAATTTCAACCTCTTCTCCCAATTCTTCATCCATTGGAGTATCTTGGACAGTATCAGTAAATTTAACCACTTTATAGGGAGCCAAAATCTCATGTACTTTACTAAGGCTACTTACCAATGCTAGTCCTAAAAGAAGGAATTGGCCCAATGCTATTATTCCATTGAACTCATAGTAGCATTTGGTGAATATTTTCTTTTGGAACATTTTCTGTATTGCCTGTTGTTGCTGTGGCGATTCCAATTGTTTATCAGGTTGTTCTGGTTGCAACAACACAATCTTTTTTAACAGACTTAAAAGTAGTCGAAAATACTTCCACCAAGTCAGAAGTCGGTGCTGATTCTTATTCCTGTGGTTAATTAACTGAAGAATCTGGACTTCATTTACTAGTTCTTGATAATGTTCATCTGTTAACATTGTTTAAGTAAAGCATCTCATCAAGTTTGAATGCGGTTGCCGCGATGAGCTAAAGTTGAAAAAAAAAATTCGATTACTATATACTGTTGCAGTGTGATCCCACCACTACAAAAACAAATAAACGAAGAGAATATGAGTATTGTAGAACAGGTAAAGGCCTTGGTAGCCGAATCACAATTCGAACAAGCTTTAACTGTTTTGACAGAAAACTTATTGGCCAATCAAAACGATTTGGAATATCTTCAAATATATGGGGAAATCTTACTAGAGACCAATAATTTGGAAGAAGGGTACAACATCTTTATAAAATGTTGTGAAATGGATCCAACCGGTGAAAAAGGAATTGAAAAGTTTTTATATTTGGGTCAAATTGTCGGAGGACAAGACGGATTACAATACTTAGAAATTGCCATTAATCAATTAACTACTCAATTAAATCAATATCAACAAGCCAATACCCAAGATTTACAATACAAACATTTGATCAAAAAATTGAATGAATCATTGTTTGCCAAAATTGAAATTTGGATGACTGACTTGTGTATGGAACCTGAAGCTGAATCTCAATGTGACGAGATTATTAATTATTCTTTAACAATTGATTCTAATAATCCGGAAACTTTTTCATTATTATCTTCTATTCGGATCAGTCAACAAAGAGTGGAAGAAGCCAAAGAAGCCATAAGCCAATCCTGGGAATTATTCAAAGCTAAAAAGACTCAAATAGCTGAAGATCAAAGTGCAAACTCCTCAAATATCGATGAAGAAGTTAAGAATGCTGAATTAATAGAGTTAATCCAACCCTTGTTAACTTTAGCCAAATTTTCTATCGAATTGGAAATTTATGACTTATCATTGGAAGTATTACTGGCCATAGAAGATATAAATGATCAAATCATTGAAATTTATTATTACGAATCATTATGTCATCTTTTCAAATTGAAATTACAATACGCTCAATCCAATCCAAATCTTCTGAAAGACCCAGAATTTGATTATAGAGATATTAATCATCTGAATATCAATGAATCCATTGACGCTGAAACATATCACGACTTAAAACTTTCATTGACGAACGGATTTAAAATCATTCAAACTCAAGATGACCTAGAACCCGAATTTGTTGAATCTATCAATCAATTATTATCTGATTTCAAAGGTCCTTTGATGAGTGAATTGATGCCTCAAAAGATTAATGATGAAGATGACGGTAATTGGGAAGATGAAATAGAAGATAATTAGCTGTACACTATATAATATACAAATCTATTTTACATAATCATTACACTCTTTTATTTAGAGAACCACACTTAATTTGTACTCCTCCAAATCTTTCTTAAACTCTTCAAGTTCTGAATCTAAAGATTCATTGATAATACGACGAAGACGAACACCATAAAATAGAATATGATCAATGTTCCGCCATGTACTAACTCTTACCCGGATGATTTGTAAATATTCTTCGAACCTGTCGGGCAATACTTTGGTTTCTGCACAATGAGTGTATAACCTAAAGAAACTAATATGCAAACACCAAGCAATCATTGGTAACGGCATCATTACGCTTTCATTGGTTTTGTATAAATAGTAAAGGATATTTTCTGCTGCAATTAAGGCATGACTTTCATCTTTACAATTCTTAAGAATATAGGCATTGGTAAGAAGTCTTGTGAACAGTGAAGTGAATTGTGCAATATGATTACTGTAAGGAGATTCAAACTCTGACAAATCTGGAATGGTTTGGTTTATAGGAACAGGTTTAATGGGCCAGTTATCCCCCTCCATTTCCGATTCACATAAATAAAACTCTTTGGTAGCAAGAGATTTAAGCCCGTCTCCACTATGACTAGTCACTTTTTTAGCCATTATCATCAACTTCGATAAAAAGGCATTAGAATTAACAAGGTCAGGTTCAGGATGAAATTGGACTTTCATATATTCAGTGACTTGACCAACATTAATGATTTCCAATATCCGATGTAAGCATTGACAAGTAAGCCACATATTCCGACCATAGTTATCTATTTCAGAATTACCTGAAACTTGATGGAACTTTAATGATACACAACAATTTAGCGCATACGACAAATCACTTGTAAATGTTTCATACTCTCGAGAAACAAAAGAGTAACTCGTAATAAGTGAAAAATAGCTTATTAGTCTGACAAGTTTATTATTATCATCCAACGCGGGAAGATGCAATAATAAATGACGAATCTTCATAGCGATTTTCACAGCATGTTCATAAGCCAATTCTCTCGTCACATACGGGTTATTGATACTTTTAAGATGCCTAACGTAAACTCTTTCTAAAATCGGTCTACTCAAGATATCTCTCATACTAATATTCATAATGGCTAAAACCAATAACGTGGGGCAATTGCCACCATTGAAATCTTCCCAAAACTGTTGTTCAGGCACTATTGGGAAAACTCTATTAAATTTAACAAAGAAAACCCGAGCCAAGTCTTTAATATCTTGTGTTTCTAAAAGAAAATCCTTACTAGAAATGGTGAAAGCTTCTATATCACGTAAGAATTGGAAGGCAGCTGAGCTCAATTGGCCAACAGGAGCTATAGCTTTTGGTTTCGGTTCTATTAAAAATGGCATACTAGACGTCAGAAATGGACCACACAGATGAAACCCAAAATGTTTCCTTAGGTAGTTCTCTGTAATCATTTCTTTGGGAAGGGAAACCGGGGAGCTATTTGAAGAGCTCTGAAAAGGAGGGGATGGAGCTACAATGCCCACTGATTTGGGCGGTGGCATAGGAGTGAATGGGGTCCCAGACAAGTTGGAACCATTATACCCACCTCCCACGGTGTCTGACGCGGACGACTTTCGTTTTGATGAATTGATATATGGAACGTAAGCTTGGGCATTATCCCACTGTGGGACCAAGGGAGTCAGTGTAGAATTATTGGGAGTCATAGGAGATACATGATTAATAAATTGATCCCGAGGCAATCGGTCTGGGGTTCCATTAAACGGTGGAACCACCGCCGGATCTAAGTTCTCAGGTTCTTTATTTCCATTCAGTGGCAGGTCTACTGCCTTGGCGAGTTCCTTCCCAGCTTCCGTGCCCGGCTGTGTTGACCGCTTCCGCCGTTTATGAGTCTGTTGAAGTCTAATGGACCCCAACTCTTGCACATCATCCGCATTCGTAGATACATGTATTGGCTTAACCAAATCACATTCAAGCTTATTCTTAATACAATAAACACATCCTTTTTGTTCAAAGCCCTTCTCAAACTTACACCTGGTCCGACGGCTCTTACAATTCACACAACACTTGAATGTTTTCTTCCGAGTCTGGTACTCCAGATTGAATGCTGGGAACACAAACATTGAATTACGTTGTTGTTTTACGATTTTTGAGTTTCGCATCTAAATCATTTGTAAGTTACTTATCGTTACTTATCACACTACACGATATTAATAAGGACTGAGTAACCAAAGTAAAGGAGAACACAATGTCGACCAATCATAGACCCACGCTAGAGAGTAAAAAAGGAAAAAAGAGACCTATAGGTGATACTATTGTCCATGCCAGGACCCTTCCTCAACAAACCACCCTTAAGTATAGAACTGATGTGCCGTTCATAGAGCCTGAGGAAGAAGCAGAGACCGTCAAAAGAAGATTAGTGACACAAGAGGAAAAGGATGAACCAAGTGATAAGGAGGTAGTGCCTAGCCATAAGGATGTACCTGGCGATGTAGTTCTTGGTGATAAGAATGTAAAAGATGAGTTAAACCAACGCGATGAGCCAAGGGATGAGCAGGATGACAATGATAAACATGATGACAATGAACAGGATAAAACAGATGAAGTTGCCAAAGGTGACTCTGAAGGCGACTCTGGTAGTGGCCCGGATGGTGATGCTGGTAGTGACAGTGACTCTAGTGAGTTTGAAGACGAAAGCGACACAGAAGCATTACTACAAGAGCTTAACAAAATCAAACAAGAGAAAGAGAAAAAAGCCCAGCTGCAAATGAAACAAAATCCATTGGTAGACCCTGAACCTAAGAAGAAAAGCTGGAGATCATCGACTTTCAAACGGGACAAATCCAAGCCAAAAGATAAGAATGATTCTTTTACCACCAACTCCATAGATTCTGACTTCCACCAATCTTTTTTATCAAAGTACATTCGATAACCTTTATCTACATCAATACACTAGCAATTATATATAAAAATACACGAAAATAAAAACGATTAAATAATTCACTAAAGCATTAAAGTTTAAGTTAAATCATCCCCATGACTTAATCTAGCATCAAGATTAGCTATATCTTCCTTCAAACTAGCTTCTTCCACAGCTTTAACTAATTCCTTAGTACATTTAGCAATATCATATGAAATACCCGCTAATCTTTGTTTGAAAGATCTATCAGCAAAATCCAGATCTTTTTTATCTTTTGAAGTTTTACAAATGACATTCATCCGATGACAACAATCTTCCAAGTTTTGAACCACCCAACTTCCATGTTCTTTCAATTGAGCATTTCTAGTTTGATTCATTGAGGTGTTGGTAGCTTCAGTCATTTGAGAAATCACATCGGAAATAGCTTTCGATTTGTCTCTTAAATCACCTCTGGTAACATTAGGTTTCTTAATAGCTGCCAATAACAATTGAATGGTGGTTATTACTTCAACGGTTTGATGTTCCAAATAAAGTAACACTTGGGTAATAGTATTATCTGGGTCATCGATATCAAACAAATCTACATTAAAGGTAGCAGCAGCCATCGACTTTCTATGTTCTTGTCTTTGTCTGGCTTGTGTAGTTTGTTCGTCTTCGCTGTCATCATCATCATCGTCATAAGCTTCGTCAGATTCTTCTGGGGTTGGGGCTTTGGCCTTACTGACAATTTCTCTGGGTTCGTTAGAAATAGTTACCTTCTTTTTAGTATCAACAGGGCTTGAGCCACTTAATGATCTTAAGGCTGGTGTGTTTTCGGTGTTGGTTTTGATAGGTTTCATTCCTGGCCCATTGTTAGCGTCTTCATGTTCAATAGTTACATCAGACGCAGCAGATGAAGGTACTTCTTTTTCTTCATCAACTATACCGTTTTTGAGGGTATTAGTTTGGGGTGGTTTACTAGGAGACACATCTAAATCTTCAACCTCATGTTCTTTAGAAGGAGTTGTTTCGGCAGTCGACGTTTGAACATTATTAGTACTAAGATCTTGTTTATCATCAGAAATTGATTCTTCAATTGGTTGGGTAGTGGCTGGTTGTTGTTGTTGTTTGGTGATTGGTACCTCGTCTGATTGTTGTTCTGAAGGTTGTTCAGTGAATCTATCCCGTATGCTTTGGAATATACCTTTTCTTCCATTACTAGCAGCAGCACCATCAATGCTTTTGGACGGGCTAGATTCTGGTTCATCCTTATCATCTGTCAAAACAGCAGCACCTACAGCAGTGGCAGCACCTACAGCAGCACCTACGCCAACTGCCTTATTCATATGAGACTTTTCTTTGTTGTTATTCTTACTTCCCAGAATATCAGCAAATTTGGCACTTACACTATTGGAAGGTGATTTTTTCATTTCCAATGATGACCGATTCAAAATGAAACTATTACTGGTAGATTCATTTTCAGATCCAGGACTGAAAGAACCTCTGTTCCCGCTATTATTAGCAGAATCTTTATCTGGAGGAGGACTTTCGAATTGCTTAACTCTATCCAAGATATTAGATCTTTTGGTTGGGGTTACTTTAGGAGCAACATCCTTGGAATCAACCGGTTCTTGAACGTTAGCAAAACGGCTACCATTTGCTTTCACCTGAGAATCTTGACCAGCTAAACTATCCACCGATGCATTCAAGTTTCTGGCAGTTGGTGGAGAAACATCTTTGGTATCATTAAAACTATTCAATGATGTTCCAGAATTATTATTCTTCAATCTATCAGCCATTTTCAATGGTCTAACCCCAATGCTACTATTGTCGTCATCGTTATTTGATTTGGCATTATATAACGAATTCGAATTGGATTGATCAAAGTTAGTCATGTTTTCTGACGTCAACAAGTTATCTCTTGATGTATTGACAGACCGTACTCCTTCCTTTGTAATAGTATCATCATTCAAACATATCTTGGATTTGCCAACTAAATCACAAACAGAAAATACCAATTCATTAATTGATCTTTCCATCACAACTTTTGGTAAAATATCGGGATAAATAGTGAAATATCTAGTAACACTTAACACATGACTAGCACAATCTCTAACATTTACCGAATTTTCATTTGAATTTAACCGGTTACCGTCACCTTGATTAGCAATTTCATTGGCTAATAATGAAATAGATGACACTTTCTCAAATAAAATATCTGAATTGAAATCTTTATTATCAATATATTTGAGGAAAGTTTCAATGGAAGATTGGAATTTGGTAACATGTTTAATAGAAATTGAACCTTCTTCAGCAGTTAAAGATTGCAATTCCTTAGAAGTTAATAAATTATTATTGAAATTTTTCAAAAGCTTGTTAGCTTTCAAATCTTCATATTTCTTTTGCCAGGTCAAAACATCATTTCTTAAATGAATAAATTGAGGTTTCTTTTCTGAAACTGGTTTGGCATCTAAATTGGATAATTTATCTAATATCAGTTCCATATGTTTATTTAATCCAGTAGATTGCTTATCAGATGGAGAGCTGGTACCAGAATCCAAAGAATTCAAATCTCTACTATTAGATCTAGTATGATCTCTAGAAGAAGTATTCATAGAATTCTTTAATGATTGGTTCTCTAATCTCAAGGTAGCATTAAGGGATTTGATTTGTTCAAACTCTTTTAATAAGTTATTATATTCAGTTTTATCATTAGAAGTAGTCAATTTCTTTTCATAATCACCTTTCAATTGAGTTAAATTCAAGTTATGGTCCTCAGCCATTTTAGAAAGTTTAGTTTCATATGACGATTTATGAGAATCCCATTCAGTTTTTTCTTTACCTAAATCATCAATGGTTTTAGACAAGGACTTATTATTAGTCAAAGCGTCGTCATGCTGTAATTTAATATGAGATAATTCTGATTTTAATTGATCATTTTCTTCCATATGTTGTCTCAATTTTTGATTTAAATCGGCAATGGTAGATTCATGATCGATACTACCATTCAAAGGTGGGTTGGCTATACCTCTTGAAGTATCATGAGCGTTATTAAGATCTTCATCCATATCATCAACTGCTTCTTCAATTTCATTATCATTATCTTCTTCCTCACTAGACCACGTAAGATTAGCCTTGGTAGGGACAACAGTTTTATTGGATAAACCAATGGTTTGATTAGGAACTTCAGACCCGTTGGATTGTTTGGATACATTAGCTTCATCATTAACATCATTAACCTCATTGAGATCTTCATTTTCCTCATCAACAGACCCATTGGTCGTGAGACCTCTAGTAGGACTGGAAGCAGTATTACGAGTACTGGTACTATCATTATGACTCAAAGGTTTTGAATCAGTTTGACTTGGGATATGTAAATTTCTTCTTTCAATTTCATAAGAAATATCGGACACCAAATCTTTAAATCTACTTTGGGGTAAAGATGATAATTTTTGTCTAGCTTGATTTCTTTTAGGGTGGAAAGAAGACTTGGGTAACAAGTAATCAGGTTCACCTCTAGACTCATCGATTCTTCTTCTTAATTCATCATAAACATCGGTACTTAATTCCCGAAACTGAGCTTCTGATAACTTTAATAACTTTTCTCTGGCTCTGGCAGCTCTGGTAGAATTAGATCTATTTCTAGCTCCTGAGTCATCGGAGATATCCAAGAACTGCTTTAGCACTTTGTAGTGATGGACCAAACCTTCACTCATGGTGCTGGATGTAGAAGGACTCTGCTAGTGGTAGGAATGGGGGGAGTTGGGGAATAAGATCACGATGTCTCACAAATACAAAACACGCTATCCACTTATTTTAACAAATGCGCTCACTCAAAACTAGGCACTCCAACTAAAATCACACACTAGAAGCCAATGGGAATACTTGCAACGGTATATGGTCGATTGGATCACTAGAGTACTAGTTAATACTTCAACAGCTTGTGTGGACACAAATGAAAACTTGTGATATAAACACTGTAAACAAGGAAAAGTTTTTCTTCTTGAAATTAATTCACAAAAACGCGGTACAAAAAATATAACAATGCGGGCTCGATTTAGGCACACATTTGCACACATTCTACAAGCCTCAGAAACCTAATCTTACGAAGCGTAACTTGTAATTAGAGTTTGACAGGGTATGACATTCCAGAATGTAGTGAGTATGTGTTAGTGGAAGGATTATGTTTAGTGGAAGGAGTATGTGTTAGAATGAGTATGTGTTAAAATGAGTATAATGTATATTCTATGTACAACACTAATTACAGGTAATTGGTAGGTTTCTTTGGAGTATCCAATGATTCTGATTCAATAATTTGCTGGGTTATTGGTTCTATGGCAGGAAAGATCTTTTCATTTATAAACAGTTCGGTGGCAGCTTTCCCATATGTATAGTTAATGGCACCAATCAAGGCATAAATCATTTGAGCACTAACTTTTAATTCTCCACTAGTTTCAAAACTTAAACCTTGAGCATTATAACTATTCCAAAACATAATCGAATTCAATTTATTCACCTTAGCAAAAATCCCTAAAGATAATCTTCCCGTCAATTCTTTGGCTATTGGTTGACCCAAGATATCTAAATTCTTATTCTCTATAGCTAATTGATTTTGAGTATTGGATTCTATCACTAATTTACCCAAATGTAAATTCAAAATCTTAGATCCCATGGCACTTAATTTTTCATTATATGGCTTGATCCCATTGGCAAATGATTTGTGAGTTATGACTTGTAATGCGAGTTCATTGGTTATTTTATATTTATCTTGTAAGAAATCTTGAATGTATTTGATATTCTCATTTATATTGTCATATTGTTGTCCCTGTTCATTGGTAAACACGTGTTCGGGATCTCTTTTCAATCCACTTATTCTAGGACCTTTATGTAGATAAATACTTCTTATACTGGTTTTGCTTATAGGATTCACCACTTTGGTGTTGAAAACTGTACGTAAGGACATATTATATCAACCGTCGATTTCTGGGTTCTACCGGTTGGATTGTTGTTGATATACCTGGAACGGTCTCGATGCAATATTATGACACTGGGTCTGTTCTTTAACGGTCTACCACAGTCGTTCTGGGTCAATCACCTAGTCTCTATATCCACTAAGTATTGAAAATTTTTCAGTCTCAAGTTTTTCAGTCCCGCACTTTTTTCCCTAACTCTAGGACGCTTGATGGTACTGATATGGCGGGCCTAGGGCTGTCGCATTTTGCCCGGGGAACTTTCTGTCTTTAGGCCCGGTGCTACCTCCATCACTGCATACAACCCATCTCATTTTTTTAAGCTCATCTCATCATATAACTAGAATAAATCTACTGCAAACATCTACATACAGCAATGGATATCTTTAGAGTATTAACTAGAGGTGCTAGTGTTAAAAAGGGTAGGGGATTCTCCACAGACTACGCTCTACCAACCGGTGCTGAGAGTGCACGTGAATCAAAGAAAGAAGAATCATTGCAAAATGAAATCGATCGGGAAACTGATTTCTTTCATACTAAGAAGCGGAACCAAGTAAAGGCTGTAGAAGAGAACAAACCCAAAGAAGAGGAACCAGAACCAGAAGCTCCACCATTAAAAATTTCAAATGAAGAAGATGCCGCCAAGTTTAGAAAAATCAATAAATCCAAAGTAACTGGTTCTGATATTCCTTTACCAATAGGCTCATTTGAGGATTTAATTGGAAGGTATCAAATTAACCCGAAATTATTGAATAACTTGATTGATTCTGAATTCATAGAACCTACCACCATTCAAGGTGAATCTATCCCCATCATATTGAGTGATAAAGATTTGATAGCCTGTGCTCCAACTGGTTCTGGTAAAACTCTTGCATACTTAATTCCAGTACTACAGAAGAATTGTTTAAATGTGAAAAAAAATTCTGGGATAAAAACTTTAATCATTCTGCCTACTAATGAATTGGCTACACAAATTTATCAAAATTTGGATGTTTTGCATAGAGGATTAAATTTAAAAATTGGAATTTTATCTAAATCTTTAAGTAAAAAAATTGAAGATAGAGGGGTTAATAGTGATAAATATGATATTTTAGTGGCTACTCCATTGAGATTGATTGATTTAATCAAAAAGGAAGTCATTAATTTATCAAAAGTCGAACATTTGGTTATTGATGAAGCTGATAAACTTTTTGATCAAGGGTTCCTTCAACAAACTGATGATATTTTATCCAGTTTATCAAATAAGCATTTAAGAAAATTGATGTTTTCTGCCACTATTCCTTCAGGAGTAGAAGAAATTGCCCAAACCATTATGGTGGATCCTATTAGAGTTATTATTGGTCATAAAGAAGCTGCTAATAATACTATTGATCAAAAATTAACTTTTACCGGTAATGAAGAAGGGAAATTATTGGCTATCAGACAAATGATTCAACAAAGTGAATTCAAACCTCCTATCATTATTTTCTTACAATCTATTATTAGAGCCAAAGCATTATATCATGAATTGTTATATGATAAGTTAAACGTTGATGTGATTCATGCCGAAAGAACTCCTAAACAAAGAGATGAAGTCATTAAACGGTTTAAAAATGGGGATATATGGGTTTTAATCACTACGGATGTTTTGGCCAGAGGGGTTGATTTTAAAGGAATTAATTTGGTGATAAATTATGATGTTCCCCAAAGTGCTCAATCTTATGTTCATAGAATTGGGAGAACTGGTAGAAATGGGAAGTTCGGGAAAGCAGTTACTTTTTTCACAAAGGAAGATAATAAACTTATTAAACCGATTATTAATGTAATGAAACAATCAGGGTGTCAACTGGGATATTCCGAATGGATGGAAAATATTGATAAATTATCTAAAAATGATAAAAAACAATTAAAGAAACATCAAATCTCCAGAAGAGAAATCTCTACTGTTCCTAAAGTTGTTAAGCAAAAGAGAAAACAAAGAGATCAAATGATAGAAGCATCAAAGAAGAGAAAATATGCCCAAGAACAAGAACAAGAACCAGAACAAGCAACTGCTGACTCTGACTAATACCTGTATAAATAGATCATCATGATATACCAAGAATCTTTATATATATTTAATAATAACCATTTATGTAGTAAGTGAATAATTCTATGTGATTAACTTTTCTTTTATACAGAATAAATATTAAAAAAAAAAACACCGACCAGTTAACTCTAATGATGTTCACCTACACTTGGGTACCCGAAAATACTTCTTCTACCGATGATTTCACCAATAGAGAAGAATGCTAATAATTGAACCCCATAAATCCCAGCTTTGTATCCGCATTCTTTGGTTGGCTTGAAAGCCATAGCCTTGTCAACCAATTGTTTTTGTAAGCTTGGGGTTTGTAAGTATTTGAAAGCATTGGCGTAGACTTGTTGGAATTGGGCCACGGATGGAGGAGCTAATCCTTCTTTTTGGTAAACGATTTTCCCAACTTCAGCACCAACTTTACCCCAGTAAACGGTTTGGTTAAGTAATTGGGTGGATTTGCTGACAGCGGTGTTGACGAATCCGGTAGCTTTGGTAACAATAGCAGACATTCTTAGTTTGTTTCGTTTATGGATGGAGAGTATAACTCGTGTTGTGGAACTACGGATTCTATGTTTATGTCTATAGAATTAGTGCTATTACTATGGAAAACTTTTTCACATATTCCTAATTCGCACTGGCGCGATTTCATCCAATGAAATCATGGATTCTACCGTGAGTCTAGACTGCCGCATTAGGAAACCTATAGCTATTTCTATTATTATTATTATTATTATCATATACACTTTAATTATTTTACCCTAAATTTCAATTCCAAATCTATCGGGCCATATTACAGGAGCAGCTAAACTCCATCCGTATAACACAAAACATACCCAAGAACTGACGATTTTAAGCCAACTAGAGAAGTAAGTTCTCCCTACTGGCACGAAATCACCCACTTCATCTTGTTTCACATTAATAGTTAATAACGTAGCCACATATTGAGTTGCCAAAAAGAAAATTATATGGAATAATGCATAGTTGTATTTAACACTCGATCTCTCTTCATCATTAGCTTCCGAATTCCCATTATCTTCATCATATAAATTCAATTGATTTAAGGCACTTTCTGGTAATGAACCTTCATCTACTGCTTGTTTAATAGCTTGATATCTCATTTCGTTTCTTCCACTAGGTTGAGAACTTATAAATCCATCGGTGGAAGAATTTAATTCAGTACTACGTTCATCATCGAAAAAAGCAGAATTACCAGCAGCTCTTGTAGTAGTATAAGCCACAGCAATAAAGGTAAGCATGGCCCCTAAAACTATACTAGCAGTTCTAGTACCTTTTGATCTAACCAATGGATTACAAAACTTATCATCTGGTTCAGAAGCCACAGCACTCATTACTAAATAAGTACAATAAAACACAACCATAGAAGATTGAGCTAATCCAGCATGAGGATTTGATTCTTGAATGGTTTGATTAATCGACATTCCTGAAATGATAATCCCAAAAATCATGTTCAAAGTAATGGCTGTTTTGTTCATACCACATCCTTTACCAGCAAAGAAAATATACATAACAATTGTTACCACAATACTAGCCACATACATTATCAAGGTCCCTCCAATTAATAAATTCTTCCAGAAATTAGCATTATATTCTCCTTCACCAGTAAGTTCTTCTAATTCGATTTTTTCTAAACAAGTTTCAGCCCAAGCATGAGCAAAATCCACCAATAACACCAACCCAATTCCAAGGAATATCGTAGAAAAAATAATGGAAATATGGTTCCCATAGAACACAAAAAATCCATCCGGAATTAATAAGAAATTAACCGCCAATAGTACCACATACATAAACGATTTCATTTTCCACCAACCATTCTGAATGGCAGCTCTAGGATCAGATGTTGATTTGACATTAACTAATAACCCGGCTAATATTAAATGAAAGATCCCTAAAGCCAAATTAATTCGATGAACCGAGGCAAAACTGATACATTGTCCTCCTTCAGGCCCACACTTATTGTTGATGAACCCAAACGTGGCTTTTTCGAGCTTATGAACTATGAAGGGAGATAAAACCACCCACGATATTAGCGAATTGAATAATAACAAGAACGCATAAGTGATTCTAGTTAAGATGGAAGACTGGAAAGCTCCACCTATAGATGAGCAAAAGGCCGAACAAGCAGCGGCCCCACAGCATGACGCTACTGAAGTCACTATAGAACTAGATGCCGCTATGGGTAAAGACACCAAAGCTCCCATACTGTAAGTTGAAAAGTGGTGATAATTTTGTTATCTACTTTTGACTGACTGATAAATGAGGGTCGTGCGCATGCCTACTTTCATACTTTAGTATGGTGCTTTTCATACTTTAGTATGGTGCTTTTCATATTTTAGTATGGTGCTTTTCATACTTTAGTATAGTACTAGTGTATATTCTACTACTCAAACTCTTTTAATGCCTGTCTTCTTCTGTTATCCATACTGGTCTTAATACCAGATTTCTGAGCCACTCTGGATCCCATGACCCAGTTCCATACCCCTCTCAACTTAGAATTAGTATGGGCTATTGGAGATACTTCTTGAGCTCCCTTTAAAGAAGATAAGTCAAATAGGTTTGATTGTAACCCATCAACATCTTCAAACATATATTGGTCATCTTCATCTTCTTCATCTAAATTGGTGGTAAACGTCTTGCCATCAATTATTTCATATTTTGCGGCTAGGTTAAATATTAAACTTGATATCAATTTAACTAATGGTGATAATGGGTAAGGGAAAAAGGTATGTAATGCAAATTGTTCGGACCTATCACCTTTAATAATGACTGTTTCTAAATGAGAACTCTTATTGGGAGACCCGAATTCTCGGGATGATGATGGAGAAGAATCAGCTCGTTTAACTCTATAATTCTTCTTATTAGATTTCTTCCTACTAAGGGAAAATGGTAACAAATAAGATTGTCTTTCATTTGTACCTTCTTTAAAAAATCTTAAATATATCCAACTAATGAAAAATCCATTTAAAGCTAAATCAAATGATATTCGAAATTCTTCACTCAATGCTTGTAAACAAAAAGTCGTTAATAATAATAAAAACGGTAAATATTTGACTTTAATTCTTACATTTCCCTTGAAAAAGAGAAAATAATGAGACAGAATCCGCTGTTTTATGGATATGAAAAACCCCATAATCACTGCCATGGGAGTAACTACCACCGGTGGTACCTCTTTAAATTCCCAAAAAAGGTGATAAATATTAAAATATCCATACACCAACAAGTTGCCAATTATGAGATTACATAATATAAATTTACTGAATTCTTTAGCCCCCCACATATTTTCAAGGTACTTGCCCAAATAAAATATCGTGACAAAACTCATGCAAAATCCAATGAAATTCTCTTCAATGAAACTACTAGTTAAAATAACCCAAGGTCTTGTGACCACAGAAGATTTGGTGGGGATAAACGTTAAAAGTGGGACATATAATTCATGAGGATGCGGTACTTCACCCGTCTCTTCAGCAATGTTGTTGACGTCATGGGCATTCTTTTTGGATGACGAAACCATTAGCACAAAGTACGTGTAATACTTCAACATAAAATTCAATACTGACACCGAGCTTAGTGCTACTAGAAATATACTAGTAATCTTAGGAACCTTCATATCGAATCATCTATCTTTAGCTCAATTCGTTCGATTGTTAAAATTCGATTTGATCCACGACAATTCGATTAATTAAACCTCAACTAGCTGTCGAAATTGTTATGATCTTGACCGCCAAAGGATTAGTCAGGGCCAGTTACTTAGATCAGTTCTTCTGTAGGTGATATCAACAAGAAGGTTCGCGCATTTTACTAAAATCCTCCTTCTAGAAGCGATATTGTCACAGAAGTCTCATACAACAAATTGTCACACAAACAACGATGATAAGGCTAAATCGGTTCAGAATAAGTCACAGAAACTTTGTAAGATGCAACAGTAGCTCTACAATCCCTCAGGTCAGAAAAAGACCCACATTCAGACAACTCCTTAAGACTCCTACCACCAAATCACTTTTATTAACCATTCTATTTGGGTCTACAGTGACTGAAATGATTGCTAGACGGAGAACTCTCGAGACTTTAAGAGAAAACCATGCCACCAAAATGGCCATGTTACTTGATGTGATAGAAAGATTGAAGAAAGGTGAACAGGTGGATCTTCAACAAGAGTTAAGGCTTTTAAATAATTTGTCTGAAGATGATTCTAATATCGAAATAGAATGGGATGAAAAGTTACAACAAATGCTCAAAGATGAGATCAGTGAACCTTCTCCTAGTGAGACTTTGGATACCCAACCTGTAATTAGTGAGGCGGCTCCTAAACCTGCCACCAGCAAGTTTTTGTAGATACTTTATAAACTTTATATTAAACATTATAATTTACAAACACACCAAAAAAACTCAATCTATGGAACAAAAACTAATTTACTTCATCATGGCATTACAACTTTTCTGATAGTTCTTCTATGACTATCACCAGTTTCAATGATCTTACCTTCTTGTTGCAATCTAGCAATCGCTTCTAAAAGATCATTATTTTCAACTCGAAGGGAAGATTTCTCATTAATTCTAATTGATAATTCATTGAATCTAAGGACATTATTATTATCACCTAAAATCGATAATAATTCATTATCCAAATCTTCTTGAACTCTTCTTTGAGCTGAAGTGGTACCAGTTTGAACCATATCCATATCGATTCTACCAGTAATTGGATCCGTAGCATAATCTTTAATGGCAGATTTGATTAATCTAACCCCTTCTTTAACATCGATTAATTCTACGGTTTCAGATAATCTCATCTTAGCATGAGCTTCTGCTAATCTAATCATAGATTCCAATTGTCTGGTAGTAGCAGTAACTCTTCTTTCTGAAGCTCTACTATCATCACCTAATTTTCTCATTTCAACATAGGCTCTGACCAATTCATTCTTCCCGTCTTGAGTCATCACTGGGTTGACATTTTCTTTGGCATATTGAATATAAGTAGTTAAAAACTCAACTGGTAACACAAAATTATTGGTAACTTTATCAGGAACATCTTCCAAATACATATCAGTCAAATGTCTAGCCAAATGTCTATCGATTTTTTCATCCACTTTATCTAACATTAAGTATACCAAATCAAATCTTGATAATAATGGAGGTGGTAAATCAATATTGGCAGTAACTGGTAAGTTAGGATCATATCTAGAATTAATAGGATTTGCAGAAGCTAAGATGGAAGTTCTAGCATTTAAAGTGGTGATAATCCCTGCTTTAGCCACGGAAATTGTTTGTTGTTCCATAACTTCATGTAACACTGATCTAGTACTATCAGACATTTTATCAAACTCATCAATACAACAAATACCACCATCAGATAATACCAAGGCCCCACTTTCAAGAACCAATTGTTTGGTATCAATATCTCTGGTGATATAAGCAGTTAACCCAACAGCAGAAGACCCTTTACCAGAAGTGTATACCCCTCTTGGAGAAATTCTGTGAACATATTGTAACAATTGAGATTTGGAAGTAGATGGATCACCACATAAAAGAATGTTGATATCTCCTCTATATCTACCACCTTTCTTAAAAGTTTTATTGGTCCCCCCAAATAATTGTAATAAAACTCCCTTTTTCACATCATCCATTTCATAAATAGAAGGAGCCAAAGATCTAGCCAAAACTTCATATAAATCATCTCTTTCACTGACTTCTTTAATTTTTTCAATTTGTTCTGGCGTGATTTTTTTAGTTTGTTCAACTTCTTGTTCTCTTTGAGCAGCTTCTTGTTCTAAAGTAGAAGTATCAGCTCCTAATCTCTTTTTATCAATTTTCTTCACGTGAACCACATCCAAATAAGTTTTATATAAACTTTTAACAGCTCTCATTCTTGGATTTGGTCTTACTGGTAAAGATCTGAAAATCCCACATACTTCAACTCTATCACCAGCTCTACAACCATCTACGAGATCATCGTAAACACACAAGTTGATGGAATGAGGAGTTTGTCCATCAGGTACCAAATCAGGAGTTTCTTGTAACTTGATAACTTGTTTATCAGCAAAAGAAGATCTATTATGGATAATCGACATTGAATTAGATTGTCCACAAACTTGTCTAGGACATTTGGAAGGTTCAGAAATCACCCCCCGATCAATTTCTACAGCAATAGTATGATCACAAGCATTACACTTGAAGAAAGCCACCTTCATATCAGGAATAACAGCAGTAGCTCTTAACACAAGCCCTTTAACACTAACCAATTTATCTATATCATTAGGATTCAATTCTCTCATACCTCTTTCAACTGCATTAATGTTATAAGGACGAACGGTATAAATGTTGGTTTCAATTTCATCGACATTGGTATGACCCGTGTCGAATCCATTGTTATCCATAACTAAAGACACCATACAATCCTTAGTGGTTTGATCCATAATTGGAATCACTTCTTGAGGATAATTTAACAATTGATAATATAATTTTCTGGTGGATGGATAAGCCAATAAGTTTTTGGCATCCAAATTCAAATTAGTTAATCCTAATTCTCTCATATTATTCAATTGTTGAACATAAAATAATTCATTATCTTCAAAAATAAGATCTTTATCTTCCATAATTTGTCTATATTTATACTTGAAAGACATTAAGAAATCTCTGAAGGTATTGGAACAATCTTGAATAGAAACATTGGTCCCCCAAATAACTCTAACTGGTTCATCATCTTGTAAATTTTCAGAAGCTGGGTTTGAAGATGAGGAACTTAAAGGATCTCTTGGATGAGAATTCTTTTGATTATCAGAATTAGATTCCACAAATGTCCGTCTTCTCATAGGTGATGACATATTATCTTGAATATCACTTCTGTTATGTCTTCTAATAATTCTATCCACATCACTGGTCAACCGATCACTTCTAATTCTACCAGAACCTGATCCATCAGCTTGGTTAGTTTCTGAGGTATGATGAACCGAGGATGAGTACCGTAATGGAGACGAAATATCATTTCTTCTTTGACTACTTGGAGGGTTTCTATTGTCACCTGGAGTCTGAGAATCAGAAGGAATTTGGGAAGATGAGGAATTGAAGAATAATGGCGATGAAGGAACGGCTTGATGTTGGGTTGGAGATTGGGATCCAGTGTCTCTTAAACTTGGATCTTCCTCTGGCAAGTCATCGACATTACGAATGGGTGAAGATGACATGTTGAAATACTAAAGTCAGTCACTAAAAAAAGATACTCAACTAAAGAATAGTATAGAAAATAAAAAGACTCGTGAAGTATGCGATAAGTAGGTATAATTTTTCACCAGACGCGTCAAATTAATTTCCACGCTCATTATATTTCCTAATGCGGTTTAATTATTGGCCTACTATATATGGAGAGATTTTTGGTTTATTCACCTCTGATCGCGTTCAGACGTAAGTAGACCTAGGATGTAAATTGTCTTCTGTCGTCTTACTAGTTATCTTACTACTTTCGCTAACTACTTTCCTAACTACTGTCTCTAACTACTAGTAGCAAATCCAATAACTGATTCTTATTGCTAATGGCTCTTTACTATAAACTAGTCCAGCTCAACGTATTTTTTGCTTACTTTTTATTGCCTCTCCTTCTAAGTTACCTTCTATTCTCTTCAATTCTACACTGAGACAATCCAATAGTGTAGTCGAAAAGACTACCTTAGTCTAGCGTAGTGGAGGAAAGACTTTTTGCAGCATTTGCGCGAAATTGTTTGTTTACTGTAATTCGTCTCAGTAGATAGAAATCAATAAGGTTGAAACAATGGATAAACCAAGTATCGTAGTGGGTGAGCACACCAAACTACAACCTGTGGACACCAGAAGACTCAACATTCATGTCAATCAAGATCCACTGTTTGACAACACCAGCCCTAAACATAGACTGAGAAGATCTCGGTCCTTGAGTCCCAATAAACCTGGATTGGGTTTGGAGAAAATATCTCCAATAAGAAGGAGTGGATCTCCCGTAAGGAGACAACAAATCCATGAGATTGAACAGGAGCATTCCAGGCGATTGAAAAGAAAACAACAAGAGGAAACTAGTTCTTCAAGAAGTAGTGATAGTTCGGAGGCTAATGAAGGGAAAAGAGTAAAATTCAATACTGATGTTGAGTATTTTGAAAACAATAGTCTACTGAGTCCCAAATTGGTTACCCATTCGACAAAAGCCCAGACCACTGGAACAGATGGTGTATCAGAGCTGGAAAGGCTATCTAAAGAGGTAGAGGAAATAAAGCGTACTCAACAGGTAATCTTAAAGAAACTTGATTTTATCATTGGTAAATTAGCTTAGATTTATATATGTGTGACGATTCTTAATGTATTAAAAGTCTATATTTTTGGTAGTATGCTGTTCTGGAGTTTGAGCATTTTTACCGGCATTATTATCGGCTGGGTTACCAGATTTCTCTTCTTTAGAATCATCTTCAACCGGAATCCCCCATTCTTCAATTTCAAATTTCTTCCGTCCATTCTTAAAGGCGTACTCATTAGTATGAATAGTCATCAATCCTCTTTCAGATAGCACCGGCAATTTCAAAATATTCACTAATCCATGTTGGATTTTTGTGGGTTCATTCTTATAGGCTCTTTCAATCAATTGTGACATTTCTTGATTGAAAGGTTGCAAGTGAATAACTGAATCTAGTAAGCTTTCTAAAGTTGCAGTTAAATGGGAGCTTCTAGGGTACAAATCAATTGGTAAAGAAAGCATAAGGGATAAGTTATTGGAGTATTGTTTAAGAAGAGCTCTTAATCCATGAATAAAAGGAATCATAAAGGTAGATTGGGATAACTCGGGAGGATATAATGAAGGAATCAACAAATTGGGTATTATTAGTCTTATAGTTTTAGAAGGATTAGTTTTCAATTGTTGGGTGATCATGGTTTGGATGTTGGCGAGTAATCTCTTATAATCATTAGACAATTGAATAAAACTTATATCATTATTATTAGGTAATGGTTTGAGTCTTTCAGTTAAATCAAATTGATAATTATAATTTTCATTTACTTCTGATAAGTTTTCATCCTCAACTTTTTTATTCAACCCGTACCTCCAAGCAATCTTTAAATCCCGTTCCTGGGTCGCTGGCTGTTGTTCAGATTGGGTCAAATTTGACACACTGATTTTAGACTCATTGGAGGCAATCATAGCTTTTTTCTTTTCCTTGCTAGACCCTTTATATAAACCTGGTAAATCCTTAATCCAATCGGACCCCAATCCCACTACTGTAACATGACAATTCATTTGTTTGCTATCTTTATCGATTCTATTGTGCATTATTCCTTGAGAAGCAAATGCTCTGAGCATCACCGAAGCAAAGTCTGTGGTTCCTGATTCTTCAATCATTAATGCGTTCCCTAATGGGATACCTTGGTGCCCCAAGAGTTTATCCAAATCATAAGTCCCTGTGGATATAGTAGGTTGTGATGTGATTACTGAAGGTCTGATTCCAGGGTTGTCAAGTTCTTTCGGTTCTTCTTTGGGTGGGATGTTTCTCGCAGGAATGGCCCCACTGGCAACACCTCCACTTGGAGGTCCTCTACCAGCTATCGTAGGAGGAGCTCTACCACTAATCGTAGGAGGAGCTCTACCACTAATCGTAGGAGGAGCTCTACCTGGAACTACATGTCCAGATACCGTCTGTGGTCCCTGTCCCGGCACAATACCAGCATTGGGAACTCTTCCGGGGACTCCGCTACCAGTAGGTGCCCTCCCTGGTACTGCGGGTGTTCTATTACCAATGACTTCGCTTCTCTTTCTGAAAGACATTTGGTGATGATTAGTGAAATCTTCAGATGAGATGCGCAGAAAAAGTCTTTGCTTAAGGGTATTTCTACTATCTAATGCTATATATTGTATAAATGCAAGAAAAAAGAGCCAATGGTCATAGAATAAGTATGGTGTCATAATGGTCCTATTGGGAAGTCTCTTGTGGAGTTTGGTCTTCCTTTTCATCGGGAATGGGATCTTCTACGGTGTTTGACTCGCGCGATTCACTTTCAAATTCATTCAAGCACCGCTTGACAAATCCAAGTAACAAATCGCTTCTATCGTACCAATTCTCTGTCAAGTCCAAATCAAACGTATGGTTCATGTTTTGTAATAAGAACTTTATATGGTCGTAGTGTTTTAAGCTCATCCATTGTTTAATGGAAATCAAATACCAGATAGCAGATTTTCTGAGTTTATTGTTAAAGTTATGAGGGTATTGCTTTGGAGTAAGTTTATGGACATTGTGATAGAATTGATCTTCATGTTTTTCGTGTTCTTTTTCTTGATTCTCCAGGTTATCATTGAAATGTTTGACATCTTGTGACATATGACGACTATTATGCTGATTAAATTGGTTAAATTCATACAATGATTCCATAGAATATTTCCCAAAGATATACCCTAACCGTTCATAAAGTATGGCCTTAATGACTTGCAGACTATGATTCCCAGATATTAAATGACTATCAAACTCATTAATGGATTTAATTAAATACTTTTCTAGTAAATCAATCCACCACCAATACATGTTAAAACTGGAACACATACATAACAATAACTCCACTATCATTAATTGACTTCTTAAGTTATAAGTCTTTAAATTCAACCGAGATTTATAAGTGTAAGACAAATTATCTAAATATGGTTCAATGATATCATGTTTGATTTTCCTCAAGGTATTTTTGTCGGGAGGAGCTGATTGACTATTAACTAGTTGGGTTTGGGCTAATAATAAACTTACAATACACATTTCTTGAGTTGAGGCAACATAAACCCAGGCCTTATCATTAGTGAAATCTTTCTTGATAAAGTCATAAATAGAATAACTATATTTGAAATCTTTCAAGATTAAGGACCAATCAGCTAGTTTCCGGATGGTTTGTTCTGGAGAGGATTTGTAGTAGTAGTTCTCTTGATAATTGAAAGAACTACCACTCGATTGAGAATCATTGGCATTATTGCCGGAATTAGAATTGTTATTAAATAATTTCTTAGAAGCCGAAAAAAACCGGTTCGTAATAGATTTCTTAGGGGCCAACACTTGATCATCCCAAACCCGAATGTTTTTCTCCATATGCGGTATCAAATGAGTACAAATAAACGAATTAATAGCCACTCGGATAGATGTATCGACCTGTTGAGGTATTAGGAAATGTTCAACTGTAGAATTAAATGACAAAGTCTGTAAATCCTCTTCAATGGTGGAGTTTTCATTTTTATGGATTTTAATCAATTCAGATGTATCTTTTGGAACTATTGGAATGCATGTACAAGATAAAGATAACTTAGATTTGATGGCTGATTCGAAATTATTAAGTTCTTGTTGGTTATATTTGCTATCATCGTATACCACAAACACATGGATCAATAAATCACTCAATTGAAAGAATTTAGGAAAGTTATAGTTTCTAAATTCCACGATTTTAGCCCTTAAATCATCCACCGAATCAGATTCAAAATCAATGATAAAGATCTGGGCAATAGGGTGATTAAAAGTATCAAATGGAACAATGGTATTGGAAGTTATAATCTTATTTATAAACTGCAAATATAAGTCATTACTCTCAGGTTTGAACTTCTTCAAGAGCATTTCCAAGGAAGAGATACTGAATAATTGAGGAATTGAGTTGGGATTGGAAGCATTTTTGATGGAAAGTAAATCCGGTAAGGAGAACTCAAACCGTACAGGGAAACTCGGGTAATGTTTTGTGATGAGTTGAGTATTTGTGATTTTGAAAGATTGATTAGGGATTCCATATCGAACATTATTTCCGTAAGGTTTAAGGACTGATAAGAACGATACTTCTGACTGTAAGATCAGTTGAAGCAATACCTCGGCACCACGAGATGAGTCCACCGATATGAGCGGGGAATACATATGATGCAAAAGGTATTGTCTGGAAGTATAGGGGTCTAGCCCCTTTGGATAATCCTCCATCTGTGTTGGTGTTAGCTTAGAGTATGCTACAGATTGATCTAATGCGAATTCCTCTCTAACATGCAGAATATTGAGAAACCTTTTTTTGAAACCACTTTTGCATGTTGAGGATATCCAACCTGCGCTTCAATTGGATTTCCAAACTTAGAGGTAATGTAAATACACGGCTGGTAGTGCGATAAACGGTGGGGCGTTAGGCTACACATTTAACATTCCATAGTTTAAATCCATATGTGGAACATTCCTCGTGTGAAATTACTGACGAGAACGAGGTTGATACTACCCCATGGTAGAACCTTACTGCGTCTTGTGCTACAGGCCTAGTGCCCCAGGAGTGCCCCAGGCCATAGGGGCCAGGGTTGTTCTCTGTTACTCTCCAATCTCTGACGCGTTCAGTGCACATTGTATTCTGTAGGTGTATTGTTAAACAATAACCGCACAACAGTAGGGTATTGTTGGACCCCCGTAACTGTCAGCACCCTCTCGGCTCCAGGAATTGGTCCCACCCTCGCCCCAGCTCCCGCCCTAGGTGTGTCTTTCCCGGCCTGTTTTAAAAAAAAATTTTCCTTCGCAACTTCGTCTATTTGAATTTTCCAAATCAAAATATCAACAAACCACTGGTTGATTTTTCTGCCGTTAACTTGTACCTGAAAGTGGCTACTAAAACACTCTTAGGTTAATAGTACTAGCGTTCCCGGCCTACGATCCTAACTCCATAGTTCCCAGTCGAACTTGTGGCCTTGCTGATACTTATCATAGACGTTTCCTCGTATTCTCACCCTTTGAGTGCGTGGTGCTGGCCCTTTGTTTCTTTTGATCTTTGATCCCATCGTTCTTTTTTTACTCCAACTTCAAGACTTTCATTTCATTTCATTCATTCCCGTCCTACCCGTCATTGAATCACGTCTAAATATGATTCGACCTTTGGTGATCTTGCTGTTGTTACTCCAATTGGCTTCCGCCAAAGATAGCATTTCCCACCCAAAATTGGATTTTGATGATTTTGGAGGGAAATTGAGTTTATTAGGATCTTTCCGGTCCATGTCATATTATTCCTATGTGAATGAATCTTCAGCTTTCTCCATAAACCCTGCATCGGATACTTCATCCAATAATACCGATAGTAAATTATTCATACGAGACCTAAAAGATGATACCACCAAAGAGTTTGCTGATGTGAATGGTCAGATTACTTCAGTACAATCCCTCTCAGACTCCACCATATTGGTCAATGGAGATTTCACCAAATTCAATGATAAAGATTGTCAAACTCCCATTATATATAACATCACCAGTGAGGAAATCACCAATATTTTCAGTCCTGGTTCAACCAATAGTAAACGAGAGGACTTACCATCTTTAGATGGCGAAGTGAAAACCACGTTTGTGGATAATGATATAATTTATATTGGGGGTGATTTTAGTTATAATGAATCTTATGGGGCTATAACTTATAACCAAACCTCCAAAACCATTACTCAACTCCCATTTAAAGGGTTTGGGGAAAGTGCCATTATAAATGCAATTACAAAAATAACTAATGATGATGAAGATGAAGATTTGGGGTCCATAATATTTGGGGGGAAATTTGATACCTTGGGTATACCTGACTTGTTAAAGCATAACTTATCTCTGCTTGAGAATTCCACCAATCATACCAACTCCACAAACACGTCCTTAATATCTGCCGAACAAACCATCACCTTAAAACACGGTATTTTCACAGATGTTAATGGGGATGGGTCTGATCCTGCCAGTTTAATTTGTCCTGAAAATAACCCTACTTGGGCTCCTCAAGATAATTCAGGTGGTCAATGGTTAGTGGAATTACCAGTACAAATGCAAGGAATAAACCCCACTAAAGTAAGGCTTTATGTTCCTGAGGGAGATGATTCAATTAATCTATTTAGATTCTATTCCTATCCTAATAATGGGATTATGAATCTAAGTTATATAGACCCAGAGACTAATGAAATCAAGTATTGTGATGCTTGGTGTCCCTTGGCTACTTTAGATCAATTGACCAGTGCTACAGAATCGAATCTTGATGACATTGACAATTTAAGTGCTGATGATGATGTTTATGTGGATGAAAATGATGGTTCTTATTCCACCTATTATGATCCTGATACCAGAACAAAGACTTTATCTTATGCGGCTGGCTTCCAAGAGTTTTCTTTTGAAGATCAAGTGGGGATTTCTCAAGTTGGACTCACGGTCATTTCATGGCATGGGTCCAAAGGAGCAGTTGCTGGGTTTGAATTATATCTGAATGCTATAAATGTTTATGGTAATCATACCTTAAATGAACCAAATTGTGGAGAAGATCCAAATAAGTCTAATTTATTAGAAGTTAATTCCGGTGACTTTAATTCAATTCAATCTATTCGTTCCTCAGTCACTGATTTAAATTACCAAGTGGCCGTGGGTACTGATAGTAAAGTCACCATGTATCCAAATATATCATACTCAGGAGATTATTCTATTATTATGATAACCCCAGGGTGTGTTGAAGACCAATCATGTGATTTAAGATCCATTGTCAATGTGACTCTTTATGATACCGACGATAATATGTTGGAACAGAAAACCATCTATCAGAACAATGACTACCAGAAATTCGATTACTTATTCTATGGTCACTTGGAAGGATCTACTTTAAGTGATGGTCAAAATAGAATAGAAATTGAATATGTTGACCCCATTATTCCAAATACTAATGATCCATGGATGGTAATTGATAGAATCCAAGCGGACATTGTAGAGTTGGATAACTACTATGATATGAATTCCACAAACCGTACAAAGCATGGGAATTCTACCGACTATGGCGTGGTAGAACTTAAATTAAGTGGTCTTTTTGAATACTCTTTGAGTAACTTTTCTTATTTTGATGAAGCATTAATTCATATAGATGGTGATGAAGATACTATCTCTCCTAATAGTACCTTTGTGGGGAATTCTTCTATTAATGTTTTGAGTTCTCATTTGTCTAATGATTCAGTTATTGAAGAATTCAACATGGGCGACGACTCTTTGATGGTATTAGGGAACTTTAGTTCTAGTTTTGAAAACTTGACATTACCTAATAGCAACATTATTAATTTAAAGATTCAAGATTACAATTCCACCTCCAATTCTTCTGTCGTTGATATAGCCAGAAGAGAATATGTGTTAGATCCTTTGGATTTAGCCATTGACTTTGAAGGTCTTGATATGTTTGACATTGATCTTGATACTATCCAATTCATGAAGAGAGACGACGAAGAAGTGTTTGGACTCACATTCAATAATACTGTCACCACAATAGCTAACTATTACGGATCTAATGTATTATTGGGAAGATTCAGTGTGAATAACGAGAATAATGATTCTATAAGTATTTATGACTTATCTTCTGATAACGATTCTGTCACCGATGCCAATAACTTTGTCATCAGATCTGGGGATGAATTCTACAGTTTTGGAAATGATTATATTGATGAAACATTTGATAGTTTCACTAATGTAACGGTTAAAGATACTGAATATTTTGTCTTTAGTGCTGGAAGTGTATCGCATACTTGGGACAATACCAAAAAAGAATGGATTACCAACCCTGATAGCCAATTGAATATCACTCAAGCGGTGAATTTACCTAATAATCAGCAAATCATATCTGGATCTTCCTTCAATATCATGGATGATATGATTTTTGATCAAGCGTTCATTCAAAGTAATAAAGATATCGAAAATGAACAAGTCAATTCTTATAACTTAAGTCTTGATCTCGACTCGTCTATTACTATAGCATATTATATCAATGAATCTGTCAGTGTCATTGGTGGTAACTTCAACGATGGCGAAGATGTGGCCAATGTAGGGTTCCTCAATACAAAAAAGAACAATCTGTTGACAGGATTAAATGGAAAAATGGATTTTGAAAATATCACGATTCAAAGTCTTTATGTTGATTCTGGCTCAGAATACTTGATTGTAGGATATAACGGAACCGTTTCCTTAGATGATCAAGATTTATCTGGAGGGATTATTATCTATAATTTAAAGAACAATAGCTTTACCGACTTTCAGCCAGCAGAATTGGCTGTCAGTTCGGATGATTCTAGTTTGGAAATCAATTCTATTGCCTTATTAAATGACCAAGATAAGTTGTTGGTTGGGGGTAAATTTGATAGTGCTGGTTCTTTGGATTGTAATAATTTATGTATCTATGATATCAAAAATACCAGATGGGTGTCACCTTCATCTGATTTAAAGGGAAATGAGGTCAATAGTATATCTTTCTTCCAAGCCAATCGAGTTTTATTATCCGGAGACATGGAATTGGATGGTAACAAGGTCAAATTTGCCATTTATGATGTGGACAAAGACAATTTCGAGTCAGTTGATACTTTGAATGGCTTGTCAGATAATGAAGTGGCAACCCATTTACTTATGTGTGATGATCGATACAATGATAAATTAGATGGGAGATTCATTGCTGCTGGAGATGGATTCATAAGTGGGTTTGATGGTGACAATTGGAAATCAATATCTGGTATTAACTTTGATAATTCTAGTTCTATTACTGATATGAAGTTATTGACTCTTAAAGATTCAAATTACAAAGGACATAATGATGATGAAACATTCTTCCGGAAACATAACATCTTGGCAGTTTCAGGACAATTGGATCTTGAGGACTATGGATTGGTCAATTTGGCCTTATATGATGGAACTGAATGGATTCCATTTATCTATTCTGGTATCGCCACCAGTAAATTAGGGAAAATCAATTCTATTTTGGTGGAAGATCAATTCAGATTTTTATCTCAAGAAGATATTAAATCCAAATCTTCTAATTTATCAAGTGGTCAAGTAGTCGGGATCTCATTGGCTTGTGCTTTAGGATCAACTATTTTGTTAAGTTTACTTTATATCATCCCATACTTTGTGTTATTCCGGAAAAACAAAGATGACCATTCTAGTGAAAGAATTGGAGAAAAGGAAATGACTGATGCTGTTAATCCTCAAGAGTTATTCCATGAGATTGATTTACAAAGAAACCATTAATATCTCACTCATTACATTTATCACTACAGTGATATACAAATACATTTTTATACTTCTTTTCTTCTGTGTTTAATTATATACTTTTAATTTAATGATACTTACTTTAACACCATATATTAGTCTATATAAATATCTATGAACATCTAACTAGAAGTGGGCACATAAGTCTTCATATTGTTCAGTAGAAGCATAATGTTTAAATAATTCCAAATATTCAGCATTCTTCAATTTGGCTTCCTCAGTTAATAACCCACTTCTGTCTACCATGACTTCAGGAGGAATAGTAACTCTTCCGAGTTTAAATACATACTTGGTAATCCCAATGGCCACTATTCTTTTATCTTTCCGTTTAACAAACTTGGAAATCACGTATAACCATTTATCATCCCAAGCTCCTACTTTAGAAACAATATCATAAGTCTCAAATAATTTCAATTCCTTTTTAAATGTACACTCAACTCTAGCAACAGGAATGAATGGAGAATTGAATACTGAAGCTTTTTTGAAATCCTTATGCTCATTTAACATATAGGAAAAGAGAGCTTTTTGAAATACATAGCACATCATCTTTAATCTAGCCATATCTAAGTCTGCAAAATAAGTAGAATTTGATTTATGCATGAACATATCATACTCCATAGGAGAAACGTAGGAACCATAACTGACGGGTTCAAATATAGCCAATGGTCCTTTAGATTCAGTGGTGATTCCAAAGGTATTCTTTCTACCATTTTTTAAGTATTTCCCTCTTTGACTAACAAGATGTTGGAAGGCTCCCCCATAGAATTTTAGCACATAAGCAAACGGGAGGTTCTTATAACTTAATACTGCAAGCACAGCTAGAAGGAGCTTATAAAACTTTTGCATTTCTAGCCTGATTTACTTAACAATTGATTTAATTGAGGAGATAAAAGTTATTTAATATAAGCTCTAAGCCATCAGTACTAGATAAGCCGTCGGGCGCGTTTTTTTGTTGGTAGAAGCTGAAAAATTCAATGGGCCAGAATATGGATCAAATTTGAACCTGGTATAATTCTGTCAAATGTGGTTCGAGTGGCCCATAAACTCGTATATAGATTGATGTCAGTCCCCTATTTATGAATATCTAATTCATTTTCCTTAAAACCTTCTGGAAATCGAGAACGTATTTTCCGTTGCCTCTTCTTCTATACTAACGGTTCTGTATGCAAGGATGGTGCGGTGGCTCAATTGGCAGAGCTTTTGTTTCCAACACAAAGGGTTGCAGGTTCAAGTCCTGTCCGTGCCACACCTTTATTTTTTGCATCTTTTCACTAATTGAACATAACCTCTAGCATACTAGGAACCCTATGGTAATGATACTCGAAAGTCTTAAAGTTCTCTTTTTTTTATTTAGCATTTTAATTACGCGTGAATTGGTGAGCTTTTGCTGCAAAGTGTGAAAATTGCAAAAATCAAATATAAGCTAGATATCTAAGAGAACTATAGTTATGAATTTCAAACAAAAAAGTGGTAAAACAAATCTGGGAGCCAAAGTAGCAGAAATGTATCAGACATTGAACCGTAACGCCAAATTTGTCAGAAAACTTGCAACCTCCTCTGCTTGCCCCCCACTCTTATCGAGATTTGATCCTATTAGATCACCACACGGTAAAACCGGTTTCCACACACCCCTCATTTTTTGAAAAATTGTTGACACGAAATCAACCGCATATAAGCACCCTAACAACAAAAACAATCACTTAAAAACCCCACTACAGAATTACAATGGTTGTGTTAGCAGCATCTATCTGTACCAGAGGAGGAAAGGCTCTCTTATCCAGACAATTTAAGGATTTAACCAAGGATAAGATCACCAGCTTGTTGGCGAACTTTCCAAGTTTAATCACCAATTCCAATTCTCAACATACTACCGTAGAAGATGATAGTATTAGATATGTGTATCAATCATTAGAAGAATTTTATATTGTGTTGTTAACCAACAAGCATTCCAACATTTTACAAGACATTGATACTTTACATTTATTCGCTGCTACTATTAGTAACTTATTAAGAAGTATAGATGAACGAGAAATATTTGATAATGCGTTTGAAATTTTAAGTTCTTTTGATGAAATTATCAATAATGGATACAAAGAAAACTTGACGATGTCCCAAGTTCAAACATTCTTAGCCATGGATTCTCATGAAGAAAAAATCCAAGAAATCATTGAAAAGAATAAAGAAATGGAAGCTATTGAAGAAAGAAAGAGAAAAGCTAAAGAAATTCAAAGAAAAGAATTGGCTAGAAAAAATATGGAAAATCAATTCAGTAAACCTTATGGATTTGAAGAAAACAATTATAACCCTACCATTCCAAGTTATCAAACTCCACCAACTATTATGGATAATTCAATTGATTCTTCCAATTCCTCCCCAATTCCTTCTTCTAAACCAATGATGTCAAGATCAGGTGGTTTACAATTGGGTAAAAAACCTACTGGTAGAACCAATAATGAATCTAATCAACCATTATTGTTTAATAATCAACCAGTGTTTAACCATTCAAGTAACGCTCCTACTCCAGCCGTAGGGAATTCCAACATAGATTATTCTAAATCTGCATCACCAGCTCCTTCTTCTGTTCCCAAAATTCCTAACAATGGTATATTAATTACAATCAATGAAAAATTCAATGCTGAATTCCAAAGAGATGGATCTATTATATCCAGTGAATTAAAAGGGGATTTACAATTAAGAATTAATGATTCTGATTTAAGCAAATGTAAACTTTTATTGAAGACCGATAATAAGTCCAACAAAATCCAATATAAAACTCATCCTAATGTAGACAGGAACTTGTTTAATCAAGAAAATATAATTGGTTTAAAAGATAAATCCAAATCATTCCCATTTAATGATCAAAACTTGGGAGTATTAAGATGGAGAGTTGTTGGGAAAGCAGAAGAAAGTGATTACTTACCTATTTTAATAACTATTTGGAGTAGTGTGAACGACAATAGTACCGATGTTACTGTAGAATATGAATTGACTTCAGAATTCTTATCTAACAATTTAACTAATACTACTGTTGAAAACATTCAACTTTATTTACCAATTCAAGATGAAGTTAACTTAAAAGATGAAAATGATAACATCAGTTATAATGTTGATAATGGAGTATTATTCACTATCAACAGTATTTCTACTGATGATCCTCAAGGATCATTTGAATTCCAAATTAGTACCGTTGATGAAGATTCTTTATTCCCAATGAATTTACAATTCAATGTCAATTATCCTAACATTACCGAATCAGACAATTGTTTTGGTAAAGTCCAGGTTGTTGATGTGGTATCTAGTGAAAATGATAATGAAGAATCTTTACCATTTGATTTACACGAAAATTTGATATCTGAAAACTATCAAATTAGTTAGAGAAATATTATAATTTGAGAATATATCATTCATAGTCATTTTTATGTAGTTTGATACTATTATTTAGTACGTTGTTTAAAAGAGATAAAATAAAAAATGATAAATTATAGACAAGTATTCTAATGAAGCTATGTAATAATTGAAACTCCTGATAATGCAATTGTGAATTTTATATTTAACCCATATTGTGTATTTAAAGATTCTAAATCTTTTAACACAGAACTTCTAGGATCAAAAGATCCATCGGATTCTTTAACATGATTGATAATAACATTTAAATTATCAAAAGGGTCAACGTTACTGGATGGAGTCAATTGTTTACAGATTTGTTTCAATTTTGACAATTCTTTAATTAAATAGATAGGATTTAAATGTCCGTATAGTTTATTGTCAAGATCTAGATTAGAACATTCCAAAATGATTGTGTTCAAATTATTATTAACAATCAAGGGACTGACTTCATTCCAAATGATTTCATTGAAATTTAAGTTGGATATTAAATCAGATTCAAAATCTCCAAATATTAAGATATGACTATTCAAAGATTTGTAGTTGATCAAGTATGCAGAAGATAAATAGGTGATGGAATTTTCTTCAGTGATTTTTTGGGAGAAATTGAAATTTTCGGTAATAGATATTGAACTATGTCTGAATCTACCAAAATCAGGAGGGATATCATCTACTTTAAGTAGGGAACTGGAATCCTTATCTTTATGATCATTCTTATGCATATCACAACTGGTCAACTTCCCATGACTCAATTTATACATTTTCACCGAATAATTTTCATTAACATTGATATCTTTATTGTAGTCAATGGTATTAAATTTTAAGATATTAAATTCTTGCATATTGGGCCAAATTATCCCATTGAAAATATGATAGTTCAAGGCATCAATTGTATCAGAACTTCCGAAAACATATTTGGGATTGGTGACGGAGAAATTGGGAGAATTCAATACCATGGAGCAAATGTGATCTAAATGGGGATGAGTTATTAAATAAGTCTTGATATTCTTAAATATATTTACAGAAGTTTGGAATGGACTGGTTTTGGTAAACGATTTGAAAGGATGGGTGATGGGATTTTTACAATATTGCTCAATGCTCAAACTATCGGAATATAAATTTAATAAACTGTTGGCAGAATTCCCATTAGATTCATTATAAATGATTTCACTAAGTTTTGCTAACCCAGCTCCAGCATCTACACAAAGTAATTGCTCAGACAAATCTCGGGATACGATTTCTTCATAGGAAATGTGTTTAGGTTTTATGATAATACAACAATTAGAACCTTCAATGGGACCACCAGAGCTTCCCAAAAACGTTATTTCAAAGGACATTGCTTTTTGCGGTGAATGCTGATGCTAGCAATTTAAATGGAACTTGTGGGAACCTATGGAAATATATGAAATATGACTAAGAACTATCCAGCAGCTCAAAAGTGTAACTTCAATTGATAAGATTCAAATATGACACCTAATAGACTTTTTACAGGGTAATAAACTCCCCAAATCTCGTGTAAAAAAATTGACGAAACAGCCAAACTCAAAAAGTGGAGAACCACCTTAACCGAACTTTTGAAACCAAGTTCCCGAACAAACAGAACAAAGCAGAAGCAGAAATGAAACAAAAAAAAAAAAAGTTATCAAACGACAACCGCAAGGCTTTAAATATAGAATAAAACAAAGCACCGAAGAATTGAAGTATTAAAAAGCAATATTGTCCAGGTTTATCGTAATTGATGATAGAGCTGATCGCTTAACAATGGAACAAAGTTTGAGGGTCTGAAATTTGAGGATTCTAGAAACTATTATTGAGGGATAAAGTTTAGATAGAACGTTTGACGAGGCACCTTCCAGCCTCTAGTTGTACAGCTGCTTAATTCAAAGGCGATCGAAGGTTTTGACTCTGGTGGAAGGTCAACGTAAATCAAACACTAGTTACGGAAGAACACTTAACTACGGAGTTATTTGAAGACATACATATACGAATGAGTTAAAGTGGTTCCGGCCCGCCAAAGAGCGGGGGGATTTCTTACGGCTCTATAAGCCGCGTCTGATGCCACCAATCTAAATTAAGATATTAAGGGGCCCTTTGGCCCATCTAATTATATATTTCTTTGTTTAGAATAATTCTTCGTTTATTAATAATAGTTACTATATTGATATAGCTACACTATATTAGTTTACTGTTGCTTACTACCATAACCCGTAATGTTCTTTGCAAATTTCCAGCTTTGTTCAGTGACAGATACATTCTTTTCAAACTCAATTGAATCAGGTTTGATAGTCACGAGAGTAAAAGTTTCAGCAGATCTAGCATCTCTATAAAATAACACTCTCATACTATCCATTATGGTTTTCTTAGCTTCAGCTTCAGTAACATTCACATATTCTGGATCAGATGGAATTAATTTTCTCAACAATGGGATGGCCAAATAATTTCCAAACCCAGTGGCTAGAGTGGATGAACCATAAGTAACTCCTAATAAATCAATATATTTTAAAAATGGGGTTTTATCATCATTATAACCTCCAACAATTACGGCATTCCATAATGGATTCATCTTGGATCTTCTGTTATATAATACCTTGCTTAAATATTCATGGATATGTGGTGCTCTTAAATTATTTTCTCCTGAGTTATCATAAACTTCTTCTTCAGTCTCTAATTCATTTAATAATCGTTCAATATATTGGAAATCAGAAATATCACCAGAAACTCCAACAATGGTTTCTTTCCCAACTTTAAGCAATCTTTCAATATTGTTAAATCTTAATAATGATCCATAGGCTCCTAAGTTATCAGCAGCCATAACTATTCCATCTTTATACTTAACTCCCAAAACTGAGGTCCCAGTAATAATAGGATTTTGTGTATTCATCTTTGGGAATTCGCTTGCTGATGATTGGAATTCATCAGCCCCATAGTTTTTGGC
Organism: Yamadazyma atlantica; assembly: GCA_030561325.1. NCBI lineage: Eukaryota > Fungi > Ascomycota > Pichiomycetes > Serinales > Debaryomycetaceae > Yamadazyma > Yamadazyma atlantica. The sequence continues at coordinate 50,947 of JAKTXA010000032.1, forward strand.
GTTGGCAATTTGACGATTGTATGCCCCATATGTCTCGTTACTAGGTCTACCCCAGCTTAATGGATCGTGATTCATTCTTATGTGTTGTATTACCAGTGGCGTTCTTGAGGTTGATTTTCTGAGAAATGGTGAGAAATTTATACGCAGGAACGACTATCAAGATTTTACTATGGCATCTACAAACACTATATAGATAGAGACACTAGGCTAAGGCTAGGGCCAGAACCAAGACTACGAAACAGTAACATCGGAATACGATAAACCGTACCCAATTCATCCAAAAACTTTCTATGTATTTAATAAATAGTAATGTTAAAACACAATCTCGGCCCCTCCAGCAAGAATATTATCAGCTTCATCTTCTTTGGGTAATCTGTATTGGAATCTCTTAGGCAATTGGGATCTGGAGAAGTATTCACCTTCTTTTGGTTCTATAGGATTAGCGTTGAAATAAGTACTTGAAGATCCTGACCCAGATCCCGGTCTCAAACCTTCGGGAGCCATCGGATGTACTCCAGCTACCGATTCTATAGGAGTTAGTAAAGTGTTAAAGGTATGATATCCGGAGCCATATTATAGCCCCGAACCATCTGAATGCTTGTGGTTGTTTGGACATAACATCGTTACTTCAACAATAAAGCAACTGGCCAATCAAACTTTCGCAGAGAGGACCATAAACTCTTACTATTTATGACACCAATAAGCTGCAAAGAAACGGGAAAAAGGGCCCCGGGATACACTTATGGAAAAAATTACATACTTGCATGTTTATGAGGTCCCCCTACAAACTTAATCAAGGGGACATGTTTCAACAAATTTTGAGTTACCTTCATAGTTAGTTTTTTGAGATTTATTCGCCGGGGCCGAAATGATGCGAATCTTATGGAGCACAAATAAAGACCGACACTAACAGAAACTAGGATCTTTTGCTAAGTAACAAAGGGAACCAAGGGAGTGAAGGGACTGGGGCTCTAAGATTAGTATATATATCACGTATATAATTGTTATATCTTTCTAAAATTTTTCGGGAATCAATACCCAAACATTTAACTTTATCTGAAACCTTTTATTTGGCTGCAAATGATTACTAGACTTCCAGTAGAAGTTATTAATAGAATCTTCATAGAGCTTATTAACGATTCTTGTCAGCTTCAATTTACATGTAAAGGGCTCTACAGATTACATGAAATTCTTCGGTTCAAGCTTAGGCCTATTACTGTCACCTCAGAGGCTCGATTTCAATGGTTACTTTCTAATCCAATGGCAGCCAAACTGGTGACATTTATGAACATCAAGCAAGGTAAATATTTAGCGATAATGGCGTTTCATGGATTTGGGACTTTTAAAAACTTGAAAGTTCTCAATTTATTGGTCAATTCCGTCTTGGTACTTGGTGTTTTCTGTGATTTACCAAAGTCATTGACTAAATTATCCATTTTTATTAATTATAATAATGGTTGTAGTAGCAAAAAAAATTTAATGCTTATCGAAGACAAATTAGATAAAATGTCATTGAACACAACCAGTTCTTTGAAAACCTTGGAATTGTCAACTAATTCATCTATCTTATCAACCAAAGTCAATAATTATCTTTTACTATGGTTAGCTGTTTCTCGGAATCAGCATAATCAAAATGTGCGGTTATCCCATGTTAGTCATAGATATTTTGAAAGCGACACCGTACGGAGAATAGAGGATTTCAAAAGAGCGCTTTTCAAACAAGGACCTGTTTTGTTCGGCAATCTTGTGTTGAAATGTCTTTATACTGTGAGAAGTTCTTTGTCTCTCTTGCAACTAAATAATGTCGATGCCTCACTTATATTTCTGCCCACACAAAACCACCTAAATTGGAACTTCCCTCATTTGAAGTTATTTGTCTTTGACAACTGTTCTGTAAACAGGATGAATACATGGTTTGAAAAATTTAAACTGACTAATCAACATCAAAACGATGATAAGCCGTTATTTTTTATCCTCAAAGACAATTTATCCGGTCGAATGCTTACTAAAACCGCATTAAGCCACGATAATAACTGGTCAAACTGTCAGTATAGTGATATGGAACTATATAAGATAAAACGACAATTGGGCGTAGAATGAACTTATCTAGAGAATATACGTTTGCAACAAGTGGTAGTATTGGAATACTTTTCATGCGCATTGCGGACAATAAAATATCACCAAACCCACCACAATCGCCAACCATGAGTGATAGATTGGCCAGAACCTTACAACGGTTCCAAAGCAGAATCGACAAAGGAGAGTTCTATGAAGCACACCAAACCTTAAGAACCATCAGCAATCGGTACATCAACAGTAAACAATACGATGAAGCAATCAATTTGGTGTATGAAGGAGCTTTGATCTTATTGAAAAATAAAGAATATGCCAGTGGAAGTGATTTGATTATGGTGTTGATAGATATATATCAAGAATCCAGTAAACCTATAGACACCCAATACAAGGGGAAGCTAATTGAATTGATCAATTACTTGCCCAACCAAGAGACTAGTTTGGTAGACTTATCGAAGAAATGTATTAATTGGTCCAAATCTGATACTAATAAATTTGGTGATCATGATTTACACGAATTATTTGGGATCAAATTTTTAAACAGTATAAAAGATAGTACTGGAACTGAAGAAGAGAAAAATAAATTATTTGCTTATAGTGAATTACATTTGATTTTAGGGAACATTTCGTCATTAAACAATTATATAGAGTTCTTATATGATTGGTATAAGGTAGAACCAAGTCAAGATCCAGGGATTTATTTGGCTAGAGCCATCATAAATTACTCATATTTAAAGAATATTGACTTTGTTAAACAAGCCCTCACAAAGTTTTTGAACAAGTTAACTAAAGATAACCAAGATTATGAAGCTGTCATTGAGGGAGAAACCACCATTTATTACTATAAGGAACACAAATTAATCAACTTTTTACAGTTGTTGGTGATAACATTAACCAAAACTCCAGAAGATCCTAATATTGGAAACAAATTCATGAAGTTATATAACAATTACAAAGCTGAATTGTCAACTCATCAATTGAATGCCCCAATTGAATACTTAGGAAGATTCTACTTTGGATTGAATTTGGGAACCCAAAATAATCAAAACATGTTGGCCAACTTAATGGGAGGGTTATTCAAATAGTTTAGTAGTCATCACCTTGCTCTGGTTCATCTTTTAATATATTTGACAGATTTAATGCTTGTACTAGCTCTGGTCTTTTACTCTTTAGTAACTCGTGTTTAGCTTCTGAATAAGTACACCAACGTCTATTTCTGGTCCCAGTTTCAGGCCATTCAGAGTGTAAAGTATCAATTATCATTTCGTAAAAATGGAATTCGGTTTTGGGAATCACCACTTTTGGGTCGAAATCTTTCCCTTCAGGAAGTACTGGAGCTTTTTCACCTCGAGAATCGTATACAACTGGTAACTTATTGGATATTTTACCCTCACACCCAGCTTCTTCCCACGTTTCTCTAACAGCAGTAACAACAAAATCATCTCCTTCGTCAAGCTCTATACCACCTTTTGGTAAAACCCATTTATTAGGATGAGACATCGACAGAATCATAATCACTTTGGATAAGTCATCGTTCAAACAAATACACCCTGCCACCATTCTGGAACCAGTTTCCGGATTATACCGCTGATTAGCTCTACCAACTCTGGAGTGGAGTTGCTTGTTGACCAAGTTGGCGTTTGTGGACATTTCGGAGGCAATTGGGATTCTAGTGATATTCTGAAGCTTATGGTCTAGACTAAGCTTATGTTTTTGCCAGGGAGTGTCCAATTGTGGGGGAATTAATTAGTCACTAAAATGGTGAGAGGTGAATCATAAGATTTCGCGGGGAGAAATATCAACACTTTCTAGTGAAACTGTCAAACAAAGTATGAGAGGACTTGTGGTATTTGCGGTCCTAGGACTTGTATGTGCCCATTCTCTGACCGAAAGACCACCAGAATTGGCATGGCACCAGTGGCATATGAAAGAAGAGCACGATATTGAAGAATTTGATCCAATAACTTTCTTCAAGTTACATGATTTGAAAGGCCAATCGAAATGGGATTCACAAGATATCTTGAGTCTCTATGGATTGGCTCGGGGTGATGTGATTGGAGACGGTTCTGGGATGGGAGATCATGATCATGGACACGAGGCTGTTTCTGACCAAAGTAAAGCCCAAGTAGTGAAAACCATCTTACGATTGCTAGATAAGAATCAAGATGGAATGGTCGATGCCCAAGAATGGGTTGATTTCATGGAAAATGGAGGAGAATTACCCGATTTCGGATATGGGCAAGGTCACCATTTGGATTTTGAAGATGAATATGAGCAACATCATTGGAATAAATACCATAAAGACCAGGACCCTGAAGTACAAATCAAACATAAAGAAGATATTGAGCATGAGTTATTACACCACGAACACGAGATGGAAGAATCACATGATTTGGCCCCAAATATCAGAGACATAACCAAGAACTATCAGTCTCCTGTGAAGTTAGAGAATGTGCCTGCCAAGTATAGGGCATGATGTATATTATATAGGGTCTACAAATACAGTATTTACAACTCTTATTTCTTGATAGAACTGAATGCACAGGCTCTCAATTCGTCCAAGTCACTTTGACACTTGGAGGGTTTGGCATTGTTTGTCTTCAAACATGCTTCGTATGCTTGTAACTTGCCGGCACAAACCCCTTGGATCTTTTGCATCGATGGCACTTGTGTCTTGATACAGCTTGCTAGTATAAATTGTTCTTGGTTACAATCCTTTTTGGGATCGGACATACACTTATGGAACCCCAAAAATGGTTCTGGACAATACCTAGCTATATCCTCTAGAAGAATCTGGTCCAAAACACCGCTGGTCATGTTTGATCGTTCTAGTTAGGGCCTTTTGGTAGTAATTCTAGGTAGTTTTGCGGAGCGAAGAAGTCTGCGAAAATTCGCAATCAGATTTGACATAGTAAGAACTAAGAAGGAATCAACAAGATGGCTTCCAAACAACTCAGATCGTTGTTTGTGGCGTTCACTTGGGTTCCGGTGGTGTTCACGTTCACTCAGCATGTGTACCAGCCGTATTTTATAACGGGAATGTCCATGACTCCTGCCTTTAACCCAGGAACTGAGACTCTCACGAACGATGTGGCTTTAGTTCAAAAGTTTGGTATGAAGAATAAGGAGAATCTTTATCGAGGAGATATAATTCTCTTTAGATCTCCTATAGATCCCGAGAAAATACTTACCAAGCGGATAGTTGGCTTACAAGGTGATTCTATTAATTGTTTGGCAAAATACCCCAAAGCTACCACTACGATACCTAGAAACCATTTTTGGGTGGAAGGTGATAATGAATTCCACTCGATTGACTCCAATAACTTTGGACCTATCAGTCAAGCATTGGTGATTGGAAAAGTTATCAGTATTATGTGGCCCGTGTCTCGAATAGGCCATGACTTTAAGGTGGGTGGTAGAAAAGATGCCCTTATTAATGATATATGACGATTAATTGATAATTTTCTGCAGTTGGTTTATCAACCATGGATCTATATAGAGTTGAGTAGATTTATCACGTGGTGTCCGTGATTTGTAATACATGTTATGCTTATGAGTACTGGTGAACTCTTTGGTGAGATTGTAGAATACCAACATATCCGGATCTTGGCAATCATCATCACTGGAACAAGTTTTGCATTTGACCCATAACCGGATTTTGGGATTATAGCAATGCTTGTTGAAACTTTTGTAGTATAGACCCTTAGGGTATTCTCTAGATAATATGTCTTTGAACTCATGAGGAACATATGCCATCAGACCTTCAAATTGTGTTAGCTGCAATGGATCCAATTCTGCTAGTTTGTAGTAATGGTTATTTTTACAGTTGTAAATCAATTGTTGGTTGATTAGTTTGGCCCTTTCATTGAATAGCAGCTTATGATATGTTGACTTGACCACCGTATGGGATTCCTCGTTATTTAAGTAGTCAGGATCTAGTAGTTGATTGAACTCCACCAGTTCTTTATTCAGAATGGAAACGTACTTGGACAGGTGACTAAAGCTTAATGCTGTAATATCAATATAAAATCCAGTTTCTATATCTATGAATCTACCATCAATAACATTATTCCCATTTTCTTTGCTTCTTTGGTAAAAGTTGGGGTTGATGTCTAGAAAGTATTTCCCAAATTGGTTCTGGTTATCTAGATCGACAATTATAGAATTGTTATAGTTTCTCGCCAATTTGATTAAAGACTCAATGGTCATTTGTATGTCGAGATCATTATCCCACGGTAAGTTTAAACCATTCCAGTACCAGCCTAAAAGGGTTCCATGAGCTAACCAAGTCTTCAAACCAATAGAATTGCTAAATTTGAGCCAGCTCTTACTAAGTCGGTTCAAGATATTGATTCTTTCATAATCACTATATTGTAATCTTTTAAAGAACCGCCAGTCAAAATGACCACCTCCTGTACTGAATAACTTTGGTTCATGGAAATATTTCAGATTCTCAGGCTCTGAAGATATGGCTCCAACTAAAGAGTCCATTAACTTTTGGTCAAAAGTATTAGGAACAAATTGGTTTCTAGATCTTAATATCAGGAAGAACTCTTGAAAGTCAAACATGAAATCTTGCTTGGACAACTCTATTGTGGAATTGAATGGCTTAGTGACTATTCGAGGACTATCAAAGAGAGGAAACTCCTCTGGTTTGGGTTTCAGTGTTGATATTTGATTGCTCAATGCTTTAATAACTCCAGGGTAATTCATTGAACTATAGGAAATATTGTCTCCCTCCTCCGTGGGAACAATTAAACTACTGTTATCAATGGAGAATATCACTCTATCTGGCACTGGCATAGATTCAGCTAAATAAATTTGATTTAAAATCCTGAAACTCTCCTCTGAAGCTTTGAAATCAATTGGTGATAATTGCACCAGAGAATCAGCATTTAAAGTGCAATAATAGGAGATATTCTGGGGTGGGATATTCAAATCTAGTTGACGGAATAGTTGAAAACAATCAGAATAAGATTTTGTTTCCAATGCCAAAGTCGAATTCCAACTGAATCGTAATCTGAATCCATTGAGAGAGCCAGATTGAGTTAAATGCTTGTTTAGGGTATAAACCCAAATCGCGATAACCAAGCGAGGATCATACACTTGGGACGATTCTTCACAATACTTTTGCCATACCTGAGGGTCAACTCCAGCCCTGTGACCACTCTCACACCTTCCTGCCACAACCTGATCTAAATACGGTCTTACTACCGCCTCATTATGAAGAAATTGGTCACAATCCCTAAATGTTATGGAAGGTACTGACAAAGATCGAGACCACGAAAATATCCTGCCAAACCCGGGCCAAGCGAGAGAGTGCCACCAAAAAGAGATGCCTACGTACCCCAAGTACACTGCCACCACCAATACCAACACTTTCTGCTTGTGTATACGTACACTCCGGCCCGCTGGCGTGGTAATACTTGGAATCATTGAGTGGTGGTTCACAAACAATGGATGCGAAAAAACTCGGCTGCTGTAGATAAATAAATCGACTGTGCACACGACCAAAGTTTTAGCTTTACTATAAGCTTCTGGTTAATGTTTTACTACTATAGAAACAGCCATTAAGAATACGTGGTTCTATATTATAGCATTAATTATTATTATTATACAATTCATACAAACAGTGTTGGTGCTGCCAAAACTGCTAGCAAGTCTAGCCGGACTCGCTTAACCTCATCGATGAGAGGACCCCCAAAATTGTGATTACAACCAACAATGGCAGAAACAATAACTGCAAAAAAAAAAAAAAACCAGGAATTTTTTTTTCACTAAGGGTCAACAACTATGGCTATTTGATATCCTTGATAAGCTCTATGCTACTTAGATGTAGCTTGACAAAGATTTTGTCGTCACCAGTCAATTCAATTAAAGACTTTGGTTTTATTAGTGATCTTCTCAAATAGTGCTCGTTATTTAAATGGGAGGTTTCATTGCTGGCCAGTCGTAAATAGTTATTTTGGCTGGCGACTTTTTGTTGAATCGAACTGATTATTTTTGTTAGATAATTGGAAATAATATCCCAATTCCTAAGGATTTGGATCTCTTCATCACTTATTATCATAAGGCTATATTTCCTCTCTCCACCTCTAGCACTTAAGTCTTTTATTTTGAAAATCTTGGTGAGACAATATCCATTTAAGTTGTCTCCTAGATACAATGGCTTTGTAATATCAGATGAAGTTTCTACCGATAAAGATTTCATGATTAGTTTAGTTAATGAAGTATATCTTGCTTGTATGGAAGGATATTGAGTGGAAATGAAATAGTTATCATTAGCTGATTTTTGGGGTTTCTTCTTATTGGATGACTTTGTAAACAAATTCCATGAATTTCCTGGTAAGGTTAATTTACATGAAGAACAAGTCTGAAGTTTAGAAGAACTTTTTAGTAATAAATCCTGGGAATCGTTAGATACTTGTGTACATATTATACTACAAGGTCCATGTAATTCACAAAAATGTGATAGACACATCATGAAATTCGTCATTTCTAAAACCCCACCCAAACTCAGTTCTAATTGTCAGTACCACTATCAAACCACTGACAAACTGAGATACGGTTTATATGTGAAGCTGGTATAGAATTTTAGAAATTTTCAGATAACGCGAGTTGAAGCCACACGACCCCCATCTATCAAACAAGATATCTTTTACGATAACATAGAGATTTCATTCTGGACATGAGTTATAATGATAAGAAACTCCGAAACTTGTCAGGATTATATATAAGGAACCTTTTGTATACCGGCAATGGTTCAAACAACAGCTCCAAAAATGACGAGACTGGAGATACTAAAATGTCTTCTGCTATATCTGAACAATCAGAAAGAAAGCGTCGAAATACAATATATCAAGACTATTCCAGTGACTACTCCCGACTAATTAAGATCAACCAAACCCGAATGGTCGACACATTCTTCACCTTACACTACCCCAACAAGAAGCAATCGTTAATGTATATCAGTGAAATTATAGAAACCAATATGAATCCTAATTTCAATACTGTTAGTGTTCCTCATGTCAATTCCAATAAACTTAATCAGATCATTATTAAAGTCTGGGGTAGAGGTGAAGGGTATTGGGAGCTTTTGATTCAATGGGATTTAAACTTGAAGAATTTGATAGAAGTTGAAGATTTGGCGGATGAAGATCAATTTAAAGATAATACAATTCTCATCAAATTAGATAATCGATATTACACTTCGAGAACTAACCTCGTGGATCAAAATTTCAGGCCCCGTAGGCAGTCTGGGAAACTGATCCACAGAAATGGTACGACTCACAAGCTCAATTCCTATAATTTCGATGTAATCCGATCAATTAATAATTTAGATAAGTCTATACGAGAGTTGGAGACTTCAAAACTTGAGATCTCAAAATCCATTGAGACTCTAATAGATAACCAAAACAACTATAATTATGAAAAATACATCAATGAGATTAAACGGTTAACATTAATGAACCAACAATTGAGTAAGAATCTTAACAAGTATAAACATACTAATGACGATTTGATGTCATCGATTTTACAACATAAAATAATGATTAACAAATTAACTGAATTACAATTAGAAATTAAACCTAATGTTCAAGAAAGCTTTAATAACAAGTTAGAACTTGTTCAAAATAATATTTCTAATTTTGATTCTAATCTACCAATCATTTATAAGTTTACCAAGTTGTATTTAAAACAATTCAGTGAAGTCTTGATAGAGACTACGAATATATCTGAACCTAATCATACCCTAGAATCACCACATGAAGCTGGTAACAACAACAGCAATTTATTTATCAATGGATTTGAATTTCCCAGTTCCAGAAAGGAAATCATGAAAGCTTTGTACCATGATGAGTTACGGTTAACTAATCAATATGATTTGGAAGTGAATCACCCGTTAATTATTGTTCAAATCAACTCAGGCTTATCACATATCGTGAAATTAATTTTAATGTTGATTGAGTTAATTGATTTGAAGGTTTGTTATAAAATGGAATTCAAAGGGAATTATTCCATTATCAGAGACTTTAATAATCAATCATATCCATTATATTATGATAATAGTCTATCCAAAAGAGATAACAATAATGAGATAGTTAACGAGGAGTTTGAAAAGGGAATCTCATTATTGAATAAGAACTTATTATTGGTTCTTTACAGAGTAAATCAGTTATACAAGAATTATAGTTATGAGGGATTAGAAAACATTTCTAGTACCAATGACACTCCGTTTTTAAACCATATTCCTATCGACTGTTTAGATAACTTTTTATGGAATTTGCAATATTTATTATTGTATTTGTCGGCGATAAATGATTCAGATAAACAATTTATCAAGGAATTATCACTCCCACAAGATCAAGATATCACCGACCAACTTAATTCATTAGTCATTACCCAAGGATTTGATCTTCAATTAAAATAGGTGGATCTTATTAGATTGATCTTATTAAAGGTTGATCTTATTGATAGATTGATCTTATTAAAATAGCATTTTATTCACATATATATGTATTTATATTCCAATACAAGGACAACGACCTTAAACGAGTTCATATAATTCATATTAAAACCATCGGTATAAAATACAAGGCCGTCTATAACAATGCAATACCAACAGCACCTAAAACAGCACCTAATGGAGCTACCAAGGCTCTTACACCATCAGTAGAAGAAGAGGAATCTTCGGAATCAGAGTCATTACCGTCGGAAGTTTCGGAAGAAGAACCGGAAGTAGTACTACCGGAACCAGCACCAGAAGCAGAACCTTCATCGTCACTACCATTACCACCAACATCAAGTCTGGTGTACCAAGGGAATTCACTAGCAAATTCTTCCAAATCATCAATATCCATATTATCTTTGTCCAATAAGGTGGTATAAGAATCATCAGTGTAAGTGGCAACTTGAACAGCTAAAGATGAGAATTGGTTTGGAATAGATTTGGCAGTTCTGATAAAGGAAGCATATTCACCAGTGTGCAGCTTGTAGTCATTGACTAATTGTGTCAAGAAATGAACATCATCACTATCATCAGCTTTAACAAAGGCAACAGTAGCCAATAATCCTAATCCAGCTAAAAACTTCATGTTTGTTTTACTTAAAATATAAATAATTTAGATTCAACCTTTTTTTATAAAGTTAAGTCCAAAAAAATAGAAATTTTCAAATTTTAGTTATGACAGCTTTCTTTTATAGTCTCCATATTTCGCGTTAGAATTGCCGCATTCAGTTAAGTACTAACATAAGAGTGTGAATACCAATTACCCCAAATTTCGGTTACGGGCACAAGACTACTCAGCCTTACGCGGGTGGGCCGATCATGCCCATATAAAAGGGGGGGAGGTACTATGCAAACGTACCAAGTCATACGTAAGAGATATTATCGAAAGTCGTAGAAGCTTATAAAGGTGGGGTCATCCCATACGTCATCGACCTTAAAAGTTCAAGGGATGTTCGGATAAATATCCGGATGGTTATATATTAACAACTATATTCATATGTTACATTGCGCTTCTTCCCCACTTGAAATCAAGTAATCACGATCTCAAACTTAAATTTTGTATCAACCTAAAAAGGGTCCGGCCGTTAAACAAAGATTTCTTCTGGTGAAATGAACTTTAAAAACTGGAGTTTTCTTTGTAAAATACGCCGTCATGTGATCTCCCGTGGCGATGATCTCTCGTTTATTAGTCTTTGAAGTCTTTTGATTATTTGGGGTATTGGTGCTAGCTCCATTAGAACCAGAATTATTCCCATTCATTTCGGGGGATTTATTATTACCATTAACTTCGGACTTGCCGGCGGCAGCGGCGGCAGTAGCTTCTTGATCTTCATAACTAAATGCTTCTGGTTCTGGTCCAGCATCATTAGTATTCTTTTTAATATCCCATACTCTAACCGTATTATCAGCTCCTCCACTTACTAACACTCCATTATCTTTAGAAAAATCTAAAGAATATATAGATGATCTTCCATGACCTCTCATGGTTTTTAATCTTCTACCAGATCCAATATCCCATATATTGATCACACTATCTTCCCCAGCAGAGGCTAACCATCTACCATCTGGGGATACTGCCATACAATTAATAGGTCCAGTATGTCCCATAAATACTCTTACGGGGTCTCCAGTATGAATATCCCACATTCTACAGGTTTTATCTGAAGATCCCGTGAATAAATAATTGGAATTTGGATGGAATTCAACACAATCCACATCATTAATATGTCCAGCAAAGATTCTTAATGGATATATATGATCTGTAGCCCATAATCTAGCAGTTTGATCATGAGAAGCAGTAGCAAAATAATGTCCTAAAGGTGAAAATTTCACATCCCAAACTGGTTGAGTATGTCCTTTATATGAGACTAATCCAGTATAAGAATCCAAGGACCATAATCTAACGGTTTTATCTTCACTTCCTGATACAAGATATTTCCCATCAGGAGAAAATGAAACAGAATAAACTGGACCACTATGACCAATCAATTTTCTGGAATTATCATTATTATGTTTATCTCTTTTGAAAATTGATTTTAATGGTTTCCCATCTATACTCCATAATTTTATAAAACTATCTTGGAATCCTCCTGCCACAATAGTAGAATCTTGATTGAAATTTAAACACGTCATGTCATTGTTGGAATTATGGAAAGTATACATACAAACTGATGGAGGGGTAGCTTGAATGGTATTTAAATTGATTTTGGCTCTTGAATCTTCCACTTCTAATATATACCGTTTAATATCATCGGCATCTTTTAATGGTAAAGGTAATGGTTGAGTATGAACTTCACCTTCAGTTTGATTCATTTCTTGGAATTCTTCCACTAAAGTTTTCCCATTCACAGGTTCAGATTTTTCATCCTTCACTTTAAGTTCAGCTTCAATTTCTTGTTGAGTATCTTGATCTAAAGGAGCTTTACCTAAAGAAACCGGTTGTTCATTGAATTCTTCAATAATACCTTCTTCAGGACTAGCTTCACCTTCTAATTCCAATTTATCTGGTTGGGTTATCTTAATAATTGGATTTAAATATTGATTGATAATTCTAATTAAAATGGCTCCTCCAACCGCTTCATTCTCATGTAAGAAATATAATAATAAATTCATTGAAGTTTTGGAAATTATAATTCTATACTTGTTATTTCTAAAATCTTGAGCCAATTTATTTTCAGTCAAATGATCTGGTAATGAAAGTCCACTTAATTGCTTTAATTCATTTCCATGTAAAATCTCATGATCTCCTTTAAATTTATCATAGAACTTTTTAGCATGATCAGAAAAATTCTTATAAATTAATTCCAAATAACAATGGATGAAAAGTGGATATAATAATTTTGATAATTCTGGTTTATATAAATCCAAAGAAGTTTCTACCCATTTTCTTAAAGTATTATAAGCAATCAAATAAATCTCCGGATCATTTTCCCGTTTTTTCTTTTCTTCGAAATCTTTTAATTCTCTTAATTCTTTTTCTTTAGCCAATCTAAATTCTCGATCTTTAGTATCTCTTAATTCTCGCTCTATCCTGACCTGCTTGTCTCTTAAGTCTTTCAATTCTCTAGTGACTTTTTCCTTTTCTTTTTTACTTAGTTCACTTGGATCTGCTAATGAGGTATTACTAGGACTTGGAAGTGGGACACTAGAAGTAGGAGTATTGGAACTTTCTAATCTTAACATAGATTCGGTTTTGTGGTAACCTTTTTTGTTAAGATACTCCAACACAATCCGGTTCAAGTCTGCTTGGGAATATTGGGCTTGTTGATTGTTTCTATTTTGGGCAGCAGCAGCTGGACCACCTCTAGCAGCTTGCTGTTGTTGAAGTCGTACAGCGTCGCCATTACCTCCAGCGGCCGCAGCAGCAAGAGCTCCAGCCCCATTAGCGGGGCCAGGGGTTCCTCCGGTACCATTAGCAGCGTTATTAGCGCCTTGGTTGTTCTGGGGCATGATATTCGTCGGCTATTACACTTGATTGACCTTGTGTAAAGTCGTCAATGGTTGGTTTGAAGGATATGAAGAGTTATTGAGGTTGAAGTTTTCGCGCTTTGGTCAGGTGTACCAGGCACGTGACATGTACTATAAGACTACAATACTGAAAATCTACCAATACAGGCTCTACCAGTATCTCTACCAATACAAGGCCTTTCTACCAATACAAGGCACTATATCAAGATCTCTTTCATATGATAATCTGACCTAATATACATTTTATGCTACACTTCTAATTAGATTTAATTATAGGTTTTGCTATATCCCATGGACCCAGAAGTTCATTCTTGTATTTCTGTAAGAACATAAAGTATGCCGGTAGCATAAAGGAGATAAATACCTGAGTAAATACCCAAAAGATAATAAGGTGTAAGTTGCATACCTGAAACAAATAATACCCATTCAAGCAAAATACCGTAGAAAATACCACCTTTTGATAAATTGAATTTGGAGATTTCTGTCTAATAGCGAAATAAAGTAAAGGAAGTAAAATATTCAATTGAATTGATAAGAATATAAAACAAAATACTTGGAATGTAGAACTTAATCTCGAGGATAAAAATAAAGCATTTGATAAGGAAATGTTCGTGGAAATAATTGGTTTATACTGAGGAATATTTGTGGTGAAAGCATAATCATGGAAAACAATATTTGCAATTGTTAATAGGAAAGATATTGACCAGATAGAATCCGAAGAGGTAGATCTGGTTAAAGATCTTAGAACTGGCGATAGTATCAAGATCATGAAAATTATTAACACAAAAGATTTTAATTTGGACCCATTGACGGTGTAACTAGTAAAGTTATTTAACTTGATTTCCCATACTAAAAACGCCAATAATGAAATGGCAGAACTAATGGCAGTGAATACGATGGGATTCCAATTAAAATAATAAATGTTTACAAAAATCTGGATCACCAAAATCAAATTGTTCACATGGAAAGTGATCAAAGAAAAGTCTTTGACTAATTTAAAATATGAATACTGAATCACCGTTTCATTTCGTTTCAATTGGGAGAGAAATGATTCGTCAGTATAATTGTCGGGGTATGGTTGTTTAAGGTACATTAGTTTTTTCCAAGCGGTTTTCTGGCTTGCCTTTTGGCTTTGGATGCCTATACTGTTCATATCCACCATTCAGACATACAGTTGACAGAGGAGATTATATTGATGGAGTACAGTATATAAAACGCGAATAACAAAATACCTATTAATACACTGTTAATACACTATTGATTGACACTACTAGAAAGTGAGAGGGGCCGAGACTACACTTACAACACACGTATATAAACATCATGAGCAAGCGAACAAAAAACCAATGGCAAAGTGGGCAGATGCCGCAGTTTCAAAGAACCAATAGCTCGTTTAGGCTTTCAAGGGCCAGTTCCAATACTAATGCCACAAATCCTAACACCAATATAGAAGCATATTATGATAACCAAAGTTTAAGAACCTTAGACCGGTTCCCTAGTGCTAAGCCCAGCGTAACTTACCTGGACAAACTATGGACCCAGATCGATGTGTTGGATGATGTTAAAAACATGTCGAATCAAATAAGAGAAAGAGGATCTTTTTTTAATGAAGAGTTCAGTGAACAGTTGAACCGACTTAAACAACTGCAAGAGAAGTTGATAGAAGTAATGGCTAGTCAGCAGGCTGACAGCAAGGGAGAAATAGAGAGACCTAAACCCCGTCAGAAAACAGGTACTGCTAAACTGGCTGGCGCCACGACCAATTCTGTTGGGGTAAACCTGGATGATAGTGAAGATGAAAATGATACGCCAGGTTTGAACCAAAAGTTTAAAGATTTCTTTGGTGACAAAAAGAAGACATCTAATAATGTGATTTATAAGAAACAAAATTTTGATGATGTGAATAATTACGTGAACGATGTGAAACGGAATCTAGAAACGGTTAGTCGATCCATGAAGGATTTCGATGATACCACCAGAGATTTGTGGTAGGCAGAGATTTAGGCAGAGCCATAAGCAGAGACTTAGACAGAGCAAAGCCTTGGGAGACTGACCGAAACCGGTATGCCGTGAGTTATGAACTTGGACGGAAAAACTGCCTACTCGGATAATTTTTTGGACGCGGGCATTGTTTTACGTCATAGATGGAGACTATACTTATTTAGGAGAGACGGCCGTTTCGACGAATGAACCATGGAAATATCATAGCATATGACAAAACCGAAACCATAAAGTCAAAGGATGAAAGGATAAAGAAATCTTCTAGACAAGAAAAAGTTGGTGGTGTGATAGGACGTAATGGACCCATGCCATCCGTTCTACTGTTAGGAATAGCGTTAGCAGGCACGCAACCAGAAATCCGGTTTCTGTGCGTCACCCAATACGGTTTTTGTTTTCTGTGTAGGTATATAAATATACAAACAGGACTTGAGTTTTTTTTTGTAAACCCAAAAGTAACGGCTTTAAGTAGATTATCACTGTTGATAGTTCTGGTTATCTTGAATAAAGATTTATAGTTACGAAGAGAACGTGCGAGGAACAAAAAACCACTCGCACAAACATATAAAAAGCCTTGAGGATCTCACAGTGATCGGAGTTTTTCACATTTTTCAAAGCATTCAAAATGGTACACTTAGGACCTAAACCACCTCAACACAGAAAGGGAACTTTCACTGATGTTCCAGAAGAATGGATGGATGAGTTACATGAAGTTGAAAGCATGTTAACTGTTACCACTGACACTTTAAATGGGATTATTAGCCATTTTATCAGTGAATTAGACAAAGGGTTATCTAAAGCTGGTGGTAACATTCCTATGATTCCTTGTTGGGTTATGGATTGTCCTACTGGTAATGAAACTGGGGACTACTTGGCTATTGATTTAGGTGGAACCAACTTAAGAGTGGTTTTGGTTAGATTAAAGGGTAATAATCAATTTGATACTACCCAATCTAAATATGCCTTACCAGCTTCTTTTAGAAAAGGATCAGCTGATCAATTGTTTGATTTTATTGCTAATTCTTTGAAGAAATTTGTTGAAGAATTATTTCCTGAAGGTTGTAAAGAACCTTTACCTTTAGGGTTCACCTTTTCTTATCCTTGTTCTCAAAGTAAAATCAATAGTGGGGTTTTACAAAGATGGACTAAAGGGTTTGATATTGATAATGTTGAAGGACATGATGTGGTACCAATGTTACAAGCG
Source organism: Yamadazyma atlantica (assembly GCA_030561325.1). NCBI lineage: Eukaryota > Fungi > Ascomycota > Pichiomycetes > Serinales > Debaryomycetaceae > Yamadazyma > Yamadazyma atlantica. The sequence goes on from JAKTXA010000032.1 coordinate 68,199, forward strand.
GCTCTTGAAAAAGTTAATGTTCCTATTGATGTAGTGGCTTTAATTAATGATACTACTGGTACTTTAGTAGCTTCTATGTATACTGATCCTGAAGCTAAAATGGGATTAATTTTCGGAACTGGATGTAATGGTGCTTATTATGATGTTGTTAAAGATATTCCTAAATTGGAAGGTAAAATCCCTTCTGATATTCCTCAAGATTCCTTAATGGCTATTAATTGTGAATATGGAGCTTTTGATAATGAATTGGTGATCTTACCAAGAACTAAATATGATATTCAAATCGATAAAGAATCTCCTAGACCTGGTCAACAATCATTTGAAAAAATGATTTCTGGTTATTATTTAGGAGAAGTGTTAAGATTGATCTTGGTGGATTTAAGTCAAGAAAAGAAGTTGTTTTTCCAAGATCAAGATACCACTAAATTAATGGAGCCATTTATTATGGATACTTCATTCCCTGCTAAAATTGAAGAAGATCCTTTCGAAAACTTATCTGATGTACAAGAATTATTCCAATCCGTGTTGGGAATTCAAGTTACTTTACCAGAAAGAAAAGTCATTCGTCGTTTAGCCGAATTGATTGGAGAAAGATCCGCCAGATTATCTGTTTGTGGTATTGCTGCCATCTGTAAGAAGAGAGGTTATAAAACTGCTCATGCTGCTGCTGATGGATCTGTGTACAATAAATATCCTGGATTTAAAGAAAGAGCTGCCAAAGCTTTAAGAGATATCTTTGAATGGGAATCTGAAGAAGATCCTATTACTATCATCCCTGCTGAGGATGGGTCCGGTGTTGGTGCTGCTGTCATTGCTGCCCTTACTGAAAAGAGATTGGCTAGTGGTTTGTCTGTCGGGGTGACTGGGGCCTAGATTCATATTTATAGAGTAGTGTAATTTAGTCAAATTAGATAAATCATCAAGAAGCGCGAACCGGTAAATTAATATTTATAGACCAGAGGAGCAACATATTTTGAAATTTTCAGAAAAAAATGGCTTTTTCACCGGAGAATATCGTGATAGATAGGAAGAGTGATGTTGCCGATATACAAGAAGAGTTTGAGGTGAGTCGGTTGGAAGAAGAAAACGATTTGATTGTGTTGACAAATCAAATATCTCCAGACGAATTGATAAGTAATGAAGATATACTACACACCGAGAATTTAATTCAAGCAGGACGGGAAGAATCTCGAAGTGAACGGTTCTATTTCAACATATGGGATGTCATGAAAAAGGGAGCCATAAATCTTATTTTACCGTTTGTAAATGGGATGATGTTAGGGTTCGGAGAGATCTTGGCCCATGAAATCGGGTTTAAATATAATTGGGTGGGGGCAAAAGTAACCCCAGAAAGAAGAATAGAAAGAAAAGCTCAGTCTAAGTTTTTGTAATGATTACGTCTATTATACAGAATAAAATATACAGAATATGTACAAGCAGTATAGATCTTGCCTAAGGCAACAGCACCTTGGTATCTTCTCTCTCACTAAACAACTGGTAGTCAGCCTTTTTCCCCACTGGAAATCGTTTGACTTCTTTACATTCATTACATTCGTACACCAATATGTCATTATGAGGAGTTTTGGCTTTTGATGAATTGTGGATGCGAATAGTCATAGTTAAGCCTGGAATCAAGAGAGTATCACATTTTTTACACACCGACCGTTTTAAATTAGGCGTTAGTTTGATCACGGATTTATGAGATATTAAGGTGGCATTTCGACTGTAGCCTCGGGATAGCACCGAGTACTTTGGGTTTAATGTATGGTTTGATAATTGATACAAATAAGATATTCGTTCATACTCATCTCGCTTAGGAACGTTAGTTGGAGCTTTCTTTTCACCCATGGTACAAACAATAACACCCAGGACAGCTGTATCACAACTAGAACAAGTGCTAGACTTATATACCTATAGTCAAATAGCTACTAGTAAAACACTAACAAATTAGCTCTTCTCAATAGACTCTACTCTGTGAGGAAAGTGTGAGAACCTGAAAACGAGAAAGAAATCGTCGCACTCAAAGGCAAATCCATAACTAACTAATATGAGTGGATACGACAGTGCCTTATCGATTTTCTCGTATGTATAACGCCCTAGAAGTTCAATGGAACAGTTCAGAGATAAAACCACTGGTAACCAATATTGTGACCTGGTTTTATTTGAGGATTGTGGTGTATTGTTTGTGGAAATCACCCTGGAGGTGAAGTCAAAACCATTGATGGCAAATAATCACGAATCAGTATTTTACAGTTGATACTAACCGATTTTAGTCCTGATGGACACGTGTTCCAGGTAGAGTATGCCTCCGAAGCCGTCAAGAGAGGGACCTGTGCCGTCGGTGTCAAAGGGAAAGAATGTGTGGTGTTGGGATGTGAAAAGAGAACTACGTTGAAATTACAAGATCCTCGTATTACTCCATCAAAGATTTGTAAAATCGATAAACACGCTCTTTTAGCATTTGCTGGTTTAAATGCAGACGCCAGAATCCTTGTGGATAAAGCCAGAGTGGAAGCACAATCCCATAGATTGACATTGGAAGATTCCGTCACTATAGAATATTTGACTAAATATATTGCTGGAGTACAACAAAAGTATACTCAATCGGGTGGGGTACGGCCATTTGGTATTGCCACCATCATTGCTGGGTTTGATAACAATGATAAAACTCCTCGGTTATATCAAACTGAACCTTCTGGTGTTTATAACGCTTGGAAAGCTCATTCTATTGGTAGATCTTCTAAAACTGTTAAGGAATTTTTAGAAAAGAATTATGAAGAAGAAATGTCTGATGAACAGACTTTGAAATTAACTATAAAATCTTTATTGGAAGTGGTTCAAACAGGAGCTAAGAATATTGAAGTATCGGTATTGAAATCAAATGATAGAATCCAACAATTAACGGTCGATGAAATAAAAACTTATGTTGATGAAATTGAAGCCGAGAAAGCTGCTGAAGCTGAAAAGAAGAAAAAGTAATAGCTTAAGAGATTTTACCGCTTTTTGTATTGTCCATTCAAAGTAGATTTATATAAACTTCATTAAACAACGATTAACTATGTATTTATTTCTTAGATTTCTTTTTGGCATTTCCTTTAGCTTCTTTACCACCTCTTTTTTTGGTATCCTCTTTGGCTTTAGGAACTACTTTAAAGAATCCATCCAAACGACCTTGAACTCCTCCTTTCAATCCTTTTTTCAATTTTTCAACCCCACTTTTCATTCTATCTTCACTAAATCCTTTTTCTTTAACCATGAAATCAATTAACCCTTGTAAATCAGGTTCTTTCCATTTGAATGATGCTTCTTCAGCAGGAATCACTTCTGGGTTTAAAAATAGTTCACGAGCTTCATCATAGGGCCATACTTCAGGTAATTTATACTTGGTTTTATCTGGATTTTCTTGAATGTATTTCACAAGATTATCTATAGATCCATGTTCTTTTATCAATTTAAACGCAGTTACTGGACCGACTCCTTTAATAGTTTCACAGTAATCACATCCCAATAATATACAAAGATCAATAAACGCCTTCTTTTCCATTTCAAACCCTTCAATGGCTAATTTACAATCGATTTGATCAATAGGGATTTTTCTAGCTTCAGAAAACGTTAAATGTCTCAATAAATAAGGGGGGGAATAACATAACGTATCCATATCTTCTGAAGCAGCAGCAAAGACTTTCCCACCTCTAGCCAATTCAGCACATTGAGCTTCGGCTTCACAGGGAGCATTGATATAAGGAATACCCATTAATTCTAAAAGCCTTTTGGCCTCATCATTATGTTCTTTAGACACTTTAACCATTCTCTTTTCATATTTTAACATATCTTCAGCAGTCCCAGTATCTTTAATTTCTTCCATTTGTTTAATGGCTTCTTCTTTTCTTAAATATCTTTTTTCTAATTCCCCTCCTTTCAACATTGGTGGTTTTCCATCAAACACATATACCGGTTTAATCCCACTTTCCACTAATCTAAGAGTACGATAATACATTCCCAGTAAATGGGACGTTATTTCTCCATTCTCATTGGTCAAGTTCAGTCCATCTTGTTGTCTTACAGAAATCAAATACTGATATAAACACATAGAAGCATCAATGGCTACTTTCCGGCCAAAGAGATTTTTCAATTGGAATTCTTTAATGGCATGAGGAGAATGCTCTTTTATCAATGAATTAAGACCTGTTTATGTTAGTAAGAGTTTATTGAGATATTAAGTTTTGTCACATACCTTTAACACCCATATCTGTCGTTATACTTTGGTGAAGCTTTATATAATAACACTATGGTAGTTTCTATTGATAGGGTTTTGATAATTGAGTATTATTATGGTGATGATCTTCTTACGCGTTATAATCGCGTCTGAATTTTTCACCCCACAGAGTGTACTCTGCTCTGAACCATACTTACAACTATATTAAACTATACTTACAACTAGTAGTTACAATTATATTATACTTAGAATGCCAACTACTGTAGTAAACTCACACCAGTAAACCACACTAGTCAATTCACCCTTTCACCTAAAAAGATTGAGCCTCAAAAGTCCAGTCTCCCGTATAAGCATCATAATTCTTAAAGGTAACCCCCTTAATTTGTTTCAACTTATTGATATGACGTTTGACCACTTCATCATTAGGATCCAAAATTGGAAGTTTATCCTTTTTGTTCATAGGATAACATCCCTTGAGTGTGATCTTACATGGTAAGTTTAATCCCTCTCCTGGTTTAGGCTTATTTTCAGGATAAATTATACAATTTTTGGCCCGGAAAATAATGATTCCTCCGGCAATATCTTCAAGATTTAATAAACTAGTCAAATCAACTGGTTTTAAAAACTCTGCTTTCCCGTAGTGTTGGCGACCAACTTTGAAATTCTCTACAGAGTGTAATTCTGTTAATGTCATTTTCTTTAATTTAGATAATGGAGGAGAAGTCCAATATCCATCTTGATCGATTTCAACTTCATCTTCATCAAAAGCATTGGTATTCTCATTGGTTGGAGTAGAGGTCCTGTCAAACTTCCCATCCAAAGAATCTTTTCCAATCGCTGGAGAATTCACTTTAAAGTCAACTTGTTTGATGGCACCATTTGATTCTTGAAGGGCTCTTACCGGTTTACTCTTTGATTTATCCAAAGTTAATTTCTTAACGGTATCTCTTGGAGCGAAAATATCAGACGCAAGAATGGCAGAATCAGTGGATTTGTCCAATAATGAAGAGGAAGTGCTTGTAGCAGATAATGGTGGTTCAGGTAAAACTGACACATTACTCACATCTTCTGGTTTTCTGATCGAGGCAGAACTATGGAATAATGGTGCTATTCTTTGGACTTTTCCTAAACTTACTGGTTTCTTAACATCCTTGGCTGGTTGAACTAAAGTAGCTACTGGAAGAGATCCATTGTTGGATTGACGATCTGGAACGCTTATACTCTTAAATAATGGATTATCCCCATATGGGTTTTGCAGAGCCAAGTTGATAGTGCCATTTTGTTGACCTTGCTGTTGAGATTGGAATGGTTGTTGGGACTGTTGTTGTTGCAGTTGTTGTCCAAAAAGGCCTCCCCCAGTGCTATTGTTGGTGTTATTGTTGTTATTATTACCAAATAATCCTCCACTGGTTGAGTTATTATTCCCAAAGAGTCCCCCAGAGGTGTTGCTGGTGTTATTTGTACCACTATTGTTTCCAAAAAGTCCTCCTGATGTAGGTCCACTAGATGCTGGTTTATTACCAAAAAGTCCTCCACTAGTATTAGAGGTATTACTATTGTTACCAAAGAGTCCTCCTCCTCCAGTATTGGAGTTGTTGTTGTTGTTATTATTACCAAAGAGGCCACCCCCACTAGTGTTGGAATTATTGTTGTTGTTACCAAAAAGTCCTCCGCCAGTGGCACCAGGAGCAGTAGATCCAGCTGGTTTATTACCAAAGAGTCCTCCTCCGGTATTGTTCAGACCTCCGAAGCTATTGGTATTGTTGGTGTTGTTATTCGATCCAAAAAGACCTCCACTTGGAGCGGCTGGCTTATTGGCACCTCCAAATAACCCGCCTCCTGGTTGATTGTTGTTTTGACCACTGTTTCCAAAAAGACCCCCACCAGAAGGTGCATTGTTGTTCTGGGAGTTTCCAAAAAGACCCCCACTAGGAGCTGCTGGTTTATTACCAAATAATCCACCTCCACTTTGGTTATTGTTTTGATTATTGTTCTGGGAACCGAAAAGTCCTCCACCGATATTATTATTTTGAGTGGATCCAAATCCACCTCCAGTATTACCGGAATTCCCAAATAAACCCCCACCAGCTGGTTTATTGAATGCATTAGTAGAGGTACTATTGTTAGACCCGAATCCAAAGCCAGTAGAAGGTTTATTGGCTCCAAAGGCATTGTTACTGGTATTGTTATTACTACCAAATAATCCTCCTCCAGTGTTTGATTGACCACCAAAACCAGAGGTATTGTTATTGTTGTTGTTATTCATGCCAAACCCTCCAGAAGTGTTATTGTTGGAACCAAATGGAGAAGCGTTATTATTGGCTCCACCAAAACCAGTGTTTGTAGAACTAGAACCTCCGAAAGGTGAAGTGGTATTGTTACTAGAGCCAAAGAGCCCTCCACCGGTGTTTCCAGTATTGGATGATCCAAAGGCACCACCGCCACCAAATCCGGATGGTTTATTGGCACCAAAGGCATTTCCCCCAGTGCTGGATCCAAAGGCATTTCCGGTGTTTGAAGCACCAAAGGCATTACCAGTGTTTGAAGCACCAAAGGCATTACCAGTATTAGAAGACCCAAAAGCACCGCCAGAAGTATTGTTTGAACCAAAAGCACTTCCGGTATTACCGGAACCGAAAGCACCACCGCCAGTCCCAGATCCTCCGAATGGTGAGCTGGAAGTATTACCAAACCCAGTACTGGCGCCCGTGGTACCAGCATTATTAGATGCAAATGGGGAACTAGAGGTATTGCCGAACGCTGAGCCGGTATTGGTATTATTAGCAGCACCAAACCCAAAGCCTCCTCCAGTGGTACCAGTATTACCATTTGAGTTACCGAATCTCCGATTTTGTTCATAATCTTTCAATCTCAATTCTTCAAATGAAAAGTTTTTGTATTCTGGCATCGAGGAGATATTCTGGAAGACGTTAGTGCCAGAAGCATCTTTCTCTTGGAACGGAGTGAATGGTTTACCGGCTGTCCCATTGTTGACGTTGGGATCAGTACCTGAAGCAGCACCAAATCCTCCAGGAGCTGCTGAAGAGCTAGCGCCAAAAGGAGATGAGCTTGTAGGAGTCCCAAACCCACCAAAAGATGGCTTTGAAGCTGATCCAAATAATCCACCTCCACCTGTAGCACCAGGAGCACCAGCATTGGTGGTAGAAGCTCCAAACCCTGACCCAGCATTTGAATTGCCAAATGCAGATCCAGTGTTAGAAGCTCCAAACGCAGACCCCGTGTTATTACTAGCAAATGGTGATGAATTGGTGTTGGAGGACCCAAAAACGGATCCGGTATTGTTATTAGCACCAAATGCAGACGTGGAGTTGCCGGCATTAGACCCAAAGGCACTTCCGGTGTTGGCGTTGTTACCAAACACACCTCCAGAAGAAGCGGCTCCAGGGGCACCAGGAGCATTCAGAGCACCCGTGGCGGCACCGAAAGGAGAGCCGGTCGGATTGTTGGTGGTTGACGAATTGAAGGGCGAGCCTGTGGTGGTTCTATTGGCACCAAAGCCACCAAAACCGGTGTTCGAGCTGCCAAACATGTTTTGGTTGATGTTGTTGAAGGTTTTTAGTTTGTGCGCGGATTGTACAGTTGAGCTATGATGAGTGGAAAATAATGAGAATAGATGAGAATATACAAAGAGTATTGACAATGTGGACTAGATTGTGGACTTGAGGGTGTGGACTACGTGTGGACTACGGGAGCACTAGTAAGGCTATAGAGTCCGAATGGTTGTTTATTATTGTCATACGCATATGGTTTTATATCTTATTCCTTCTTCTGCTTTTTAAACATGGCATCTATGGCTCCTGCCTTTCTCTTAGCAGGCTTTTTGGCTTGTTTCTGTTCAAATTTTTTCAATTGTTCGGCCCGTTCCTTGGCTCCCAGTTTGGATAACTTCTCTTTTCGAGTAGTAAACTCTTCATCGTCACCAGTCTTATCTTGTAACCATTCAAGAAGCTTGATTTCTTCTCCATAGATCAGATCTTTTTCCTCTTTAGCTACTGGTGTTTCTAATACAATTGGTATATTTTGCAACTTTGGATTTTGGGCAATGATCCGGAATGGCTCAAGCCCTATAAATCCAAGTCCTAACTTTTGATGTAAATCTCTATTGGCCCCCAATGGTGCTTTGGAATCATTAAGATGGATAGCACTTAAATATTCCCAACCAACAATCTTTTCGTATTGGTCCCAAAACTGTTGGAAAGTATCTTTGTCTCTAATGTCATACCCGGCAGCAAATGTATGACAAGTATCAATACAAACACCAACTCTCTCTTTATTGTCAACCATCTCAATGACCTCTTTTATATCTTGTAAATCAGATCCAATTAAATCCCCATGGCCTGCCATATTTTCAATCACAATTTTAACAAACTCTGTTTGGTCAATGGCTCGATTGATGTTTTTTGCCAAACGAGCTAAAGCCTCCTTGTGATCTGAATCCAAACTAGATCCTGGATGGAAGTTGTATAGTCCAATGTTCAATTTTTCACATCTTTTCAAGTCATCGACAAATGAATTGAAAGCCTTTTGTTCTTTTTCAGGATCAGGATTTGCAAGATTGATGAAATATGATCCGTGGGGTAAAATGTCTGTTCGAGGATTATATCCGTACTTTTCACATAATTCTTTGAATTTGGTGGCTTCTGCTTCACTGATTGGTGGTGATTCCCATTTTCGAGGTGATTTAAGAAACATGGCAAAACTATTGGCACCAATGTCCATGGCATTTATGATGGAATTGGAGACTCCTCCACTAGTGGACACATGAGCCCCAAACTTGTAGGGACATTTGGCGTCCCGGACGTATTTGAACGTTTCTGGTACTTTACTCTTTGGTCCCATTGGTAGTAAAAGAAAGAAGACGCGAATTGATGATATAACCAGAATATATAAAGAGGTACAGACTTGGGCTGGTATGGTCTAGACTTGTGTATTTGTAACTATCTACCTAATCGTCTAATCTATTGAGTCCGTTGAATGCTTTAATCAAACAATTCACTCAGGTCCTCCAGTTTTACAACCTTTGCCATATCTGAAAATTTCATGAGCTTTAATTCTGGATTACTCAATTTGTCATTCTCCACAAACAGATCCAATCCTTTAAGCTTTCGGAGTTCGGGATCACAAAGTGCCATCACTGCTAGAAGCGTATAGTACGCGTCATTCCCAGCATTATGTAGATATCCATGAGGAATACCCGCTAGTCTTAATACTCCTCTCAAAGTAGCACCTCTTCTTTTAGAATATGAATAAAGCTTACTGGTATCAACCACAGGGGCATCTGAAGAAATCTCAATTCCTAATCCACGTAACCATTTTATATCTCCTTCTATATGGTGTCCTACAAGAGCACCTTTTCTGTTGACAATATACTCTTCCATCACGCTACTAATCATCCGCCGACTTGTTTTCATGTTTGCTATATGTGAAGTTCCTCCCATGAAAAACTGTTTGTTGTCAGGACAAAACCTCTTGTTGTTAAGTTTCTTATACTCTTCTATTATAACGTGTCCTTGTTTAATTATTGGAAATACTGAATGCCCCAGAGCTATTGGATCATAAACTGCCATTCCGATTTCTGTGACCTTCTGGGGAGCCCTTTCGTATGCCTCTACATCAAACGCTACTAATGGCACTTGGCGTAAATATACTGTTTCCATGGCTGTTTTTAATGCTTGTAGGTTCTGTTCCGCCTTCTCTGGTTTGAGATTGAATTCAGTATTACCAAAGTATTCCTGAAGTTTCTGTTGGTATATCGTAGTATTTTCATTGGTCAGTATCCTTCTGGAAACTCTAAATCCCCGTATAGAGGTCACTATACACGATGGGTGCCCTCCTCTTCGTATTACCGCTTGAATCATCTTAGACCTGTCAGTCTCGTTAGATATATAAATCGCATCGCGATTTTCTATGGGGAAGTACTAGATCTGTAATTGCAATGGAAACTTCCACAGCAGATGTTTCAGGGTTCTATGAATATATAGAGCTTCTCCGATCGCTGCCAGATTCCAAGAATCTTCAAGAATGTCTTTCTGTTCTTCTGCATCGCCAGAAATCGCCTTCTGAAGAACTGCAAGTCATCCTAGTGATATTAGATACTACGATCCCACAAGTCTATTTACTGGCGTCTGGAACTATTAAAAACTTGATAGTTAAGATTTTACAATCAATAAGAGGTATTGGTGGATTGTTGAACAAGATAAAGTATATTTTAAATGCAGATGTCCCCTTGGAGGTGCTGGGTACATATATAGATGTGCTTACACATGTTTTCAATGATTCGCTTCTTCAGTCAGTTATCACTGATAAACCCTTTGAGATTAATGAAGTCAACAAATTATTATTTCGGGGCCAGGCCCTTTCCATTGTGAATGAAGCAAGAGTGAAAAATCAAAAACTTGAAGACTTCGGAGTGTTTGAGACTCCAGATGGCTATATTTCCTATTTATTGTTGCAACTCCTACTGGATTCTAAGCTCGATGAAGTCACTTTTAACAAGTACTTTGTAAGTTTATTATCTGTCAATGAGTCGGGATACTTGGTGATCTTTGATACCTTATTTGGTCAGACCCACTGGCCACGGTTTTTGCAGCACTACAGCGGCATGAAACAATTTGAAAAAAAGAAGCTCGTCGGACTTGTACTAAAATATATTCACAAAAGAAACCTTCTTGAAGGTGATGACTATGATAGAATTGATGCTGCTTTCAATATTATAGAGCCGATTTTTGAAAACAGTGTACTTGATGGTGGTATTGTGGAAACTATACTATCGCTCCAAAGCCGGCCAATGAATATTTTGGTATCATTACTCATCAACAAGAAAGCAAAAGACCAAAAGCAATGGTGTGATTTGTTATTAAATAAATGGGGTAACATATCCTTAATAAAGTCGGAACCAATTGCCTTACAAGAATTCAGAACTCATCTCCTCATCCAGTTTATACACTTACAACCGAGAAGTCTTATAGAGCAGCTTACTAGTAGTGCTTTTTTTCTCGATGGAGTTTCTAATAGATTCAATTCTTACTCTAATCCTTTGAAAGTATTTGCTATAACATTGGCTGATAAAATATGTGAGTTGTCTAAACGAGACAAAATCTTTCTGATGACAGATTTAGAAGGTTATGATTATTTATTGGCAGACTCTAGTTATCATTATGACTTACGAAGTTTTGATATGTCAACTTCTTGGAGTAAGGTAAGCGAACCAATAATTGCAGTAGAAGATGAGATACACACTGAAAAGTCTGTTAGTGGTGCTATGGCTGAATTAAATATCAATAAGGTTCAATATTATAGGGATTCAGATGATGAGTCGGAAGAAGACAGTGATGATGAAGACGACCCCACAATTGTCCAAAGAATTAAAATACCGAGACCAATTTATATCACCGAATTAGTCAAGTACCTTCTGGTAGACTCTAAGAATCCGCAGGCTTATGATATGATGAATTTGGCATTAAAATCTGGTCCAACTTTAATTAGACAAAAAGCCCAATTTGGAGTTGAATTGAAGTCAAACTCTAACGAATTGATGCAAGTTCTTATTTCTTTGAATGATGATTTTGCAATTGAAGGATTTGATGACTTGAGGTTGAATAGTCTTATATCTATTTTAGTAAGTGACCCAGATTGTGGAAGGGAAATCATTCAGATGCTAGGCACTGGTGATTATTCTCTCCAACAGCGTATGGTCATTTTATCGGCATTATCTTTAGCTGCCAGAGACATTAGAGGTTTCAAAGATGAAGCTGTCACCAAAGCATATAAAGAGAAGCAGTTTCCCACAAAGGAATTGCCTCAAAACTTACATCAAATGTATCTAGGCTTGGAGAAGATGAATCAAAATGGCACTAATACACTTGAATATGAACCTCAGTCTTTGCACAATGCGTATTTGAGTATCCAAGATTCATTGATGCATGAAGATTCTGAAGAGGCAAAAGACCAGCTCCTGGGTGGTAAAGTCTTAAGGATGTCTAGAAAATTACTGAAAAAACCAGAGATCCAATCGTTGACTCCAAGATTCAAAAATTATTCCTCAATTATAAGTAAGAGCTTTTATTTTCCCTTAGTTTACTTGTGGCATGAATCAGGAGGAATTAACATTGGTCATTACTCTTCATTATTAACGGGCCATTATATCAAAACCATGGCATTGTTAATACATTGTTCCCTTGCTTCCATTGCCAATAATGACATGATTCGAGAGTTTTTAATTGTTGCAGTGGACGTAATCAAGAATACTCAGGTTGATCAAGTCCAAGTAATTGAAGGTCTTGTCACTGGTTTACTTCTAATCTGTGATATATCTGATGAACAGTACTTGCTCATAAATTTTGGTCATTATTTGATACCTATCCAAACATGGCTAAACGACATTTGGGAGTCTATTATCGATAACAGATTGAAGAGTTTATGTGCTGGATTCTTACTTCGATTAACCAAAATATTGGATAAATACCAGGCTACTATGGTGGATCAAATGAACAACATATATTAATTAAATATTTTAATAGAATTTATATAAAAGGTTTTATTTATACATTTATAGAAGAAAAGATAAAAGGGCAAAAAAAAAAAAAAAAAAAAAAAAAAAAAAAGAAAAAA
>JAKTXA010000033.1:0-75006 GCA_030561325.1 Yamadazyma atlantica
CATTCAAGTTTGCCCCAGGCGATATTGGAATACTATCAGAACGACATTTAAAAAAGAGTACTACGACATCCTAATGACAAAGGTGCGCTATTCATCCTGAAAACACTGTACCTCATCTTTCTTTTTTCTCCCAAAAATCTCTCCTTTCGTGGCCACCCCTTTCTCTGTACCTTTTTGTCGCACTAAAAATTCGCACATATCTGAAGGAATGGTCTAGGGTTTGTTCAGTAGGAGTTTTTTCTTCTTGTACTCCCTTTAGTTTTCCGTTTTTTTTGTTGTTTCCGTATCCCTTTCGTTCGTGGTTGGCCACCTGAGTATTCCTGGTGTCTTAACTAGTGTGTTTGTGTGTCTGGAACTGCTGTATTTGTGTCACACCGACAGTTGTTTAGTTACTTTGGTGTAAGCGCCAGCCATTCATTTGAGAGGTTCTTCATTTACTTTTTTTGGGAACATCATATCCATTTAACTTCATCCATTCTTCCAAAGTCCTTACACTATCTAGAAGTCTGATGGAGGATCATGTCGTTGGCCAAACCAGAAATTAATAGTATTGCGGCTGACCGGGTTGGTGCCACACCAGCCGCCGCTTCAGCCCCTCCAGGTCCTGCTGATGATAATTCTTCAAATAATCTGATGGAAACTGATGATTCTGATCACAAATTCATCAACCAATCTGCTGATGATAAGAAGAAGCCCAGGAGAGCTTCAAAGGGAAGACTGTTCCAGTGTACCGGGTTTCCGGGTTGTAATATGTCATTTACTAGATCAGAACATTTGGCTAGACATAAGAGGAAACATACTGGTGAAAGACCGTTCACGTGTCCGTACTGTTCAAAGAACTTTTCTCGGTTAGATAACTTGAGACAGCACAAACAGACGGTTCATGCTTATGAGAATTATATGGCCAGTAAGGGCAAGTCCGATCCCGATAATAAGGAGCCACACGATGGCAAAGATTTCAAAGATCCTCAAGATTACGGGGAAAGAAAGATGGATCGAGATGATTTAAATCATCATCATCATTCTCGAATACCCCCTATCCAATCTCATTCCTATAATCAAGGACCAGGAACACCCAGTCATTCTTCATTGGTTTCACCTCCTAATTCCAATTCCCCTCATCAGAATTATCCTTATTTCCAGTATCAACAAAAACCTTTACCTCCATTACCCCCACATGCTCAACAGCATCATTCACAATCACTTAATCTACCTAATGGGACTACAGGGAATGTAAATACTACACAGAATAATGGCCAGTTGACGGCAAATTCTTCGGCCGCCGGGTCTCATCATGGCTCACAAAATGGGTCTCATAACGGATCAATCGAAGGGTCTAATGACGTCATGAGTGAAGGACCTGCTTCATCAAATTCAAGTTTGAAGCTTCCTTCTCATCAATTTAAACCTAAAAGAAGACCAAGACCTTTGTCATTACAACATTCGTTTGTTCTTAATTCTGACAAGTTATCGTCAATGTCTTCGTTATCTTCGAATAATTCTTCCACTTTAACGACTCCCGTGTACGGCCAGTTCCATAATGGTGCTAGTACGGGTACTGGTACCATGTTTCACCCCCTTCATTCTCCTTCAATGCCACAGGGCCATGGCTATTCTCATTCCAGATCACATTCCCATTCTCAGAATATGAATCATAACGGATATCCTCAAAATCCTCACCATTCTTTCAATGGTCTGAATTATTCTGGTAATGGTTATAACCATTCTTCCTTTGCCCATCCATTGAAATCAGCTCCTCCAATCCCTTCGTACTCATTTAGTCAACATTTGAGTCAACCACCTCCCCACCCCCAACCATCCAATCATTTACTCCCCAACCAACACCAAAATTCCCAGCCACAACAAGATCATCATAAACCATTTTATAATAAAAGTGTCTTACTGCACAATAATGGTCCTAAATCGGAATCGTTAACCCCCAATTTGGTATCGCCATTAAGTCCATTACACTTTCATCATAATAATAGTAACCAACCACCTCCACCTCCACCTACCTCACAAATTCAAAACCAAGGCCATTCCTCTGGTAATAATAATAACGCCAGTAGCTTAAAGAATTACCATTTCCCGTTGACTAATACCGGGAACACCTCAAATAAATTGCCTCCATTGCAATCCTTGACCAATTCCCACAAACAAACCGGTCCTCCTCAACTACCTCCCACTTCCAATGTATTAGGCAACAACCGGAATGCCAATTCAGTAAGTAGTCTATTGAATGACTCAGACAAGAAGCCTCAAGAGGCCAGTGCCAAACCAGAGGAAAAAGATACCCAAAAGACTTGGCTTACCGGAGTTCTTAATAAGGACGACCAGACTTCAGTACCAACAAATCAGGTTAATGATAAGAAACCTACAATCAATAGTTTATTATCGCCATATAACGACGATAAGTTTCCTGAAAATGTTAAGTAGTTGAAGCTATTGTATATATAATATTTAATTTACCGTAGTACTATAGTAGAAAACTAACTAAAGCCTAGGCTTCTGGATGACACCTGGTCTATCAAACTCTCAAGGGCGATAAGCTTAGCTTCCACTCCAGGAAGGTCCAGGTCCAACATGTTCAAAAGATCCAACAATTGGTGTAACACTTGGTATATTCGTTGCAAATAGTATGTGTAATGGACGTAATGCTCATATATCAATTTATCATGTTTGAGCTTATTGTCAGCGATTTGGTAAAACTGCTTGAAGGTTTCGGTGGTTTGTGCCTGGTTGAAGCGTCCTAACGATGGAACCAATTCAACCATCAACACTTGCTGGTACTTTCGGAGGATCTTGACTAATTCTTGGTTGAAGGTTTGTTTCTGTTTGTAGAGCATCAATAACTTATAATTATCTAAAAGAAGCTGACGAATCCTGGGGTTTTCGGTCTCAAAGTCTGGTGCTGGCATCTCCAGGAGCCCGTACTTGGTATCCAAATGATATCGAAGCTCATCAAAGGACTCTTCAGATTTGGTAGGGTGCCATTGGTCAGTAGTGAAATCAGGAAACCGTAAAGTGTCTGTGGTTTCAAGTAAATTGGTGATCAACTTATCGTTAGCATCGATTTGCAGGGTCAACTTGTCGATGGTATGGATCAACGGGTCGGTGTTTTCGGTTTGTAGGAGGAAATAATTCGTTGCCATCGGAGCAGAAGAGTATATGAATTTATAGTGTATTTCTATAGTATATTTCTATAGTGTATTTCTAGTGCGATCTCAAATTACAGTGTATCAGTATAGTGTATAGTGTATTATAGGATATATGGGATATATAATGGTATAGTATATAATGGTATCTAGTTAGTAGATGGTTGGCATCTAGTGGTTCTAGTGGTTCTAGTGGTAGGTGTAGTATGTGAAATGTATATGGTTTCGTTACATCATAATATATAGTAATTATCGAGATTGTTGTTGCAATTGAGCATTCTTTCTCTCTTGTCTTCCCTTTTTCATCACTTGTTTTAAAGCCATGGAATCCAATGGATCAAGTAATTCAAATGAACATAATAATTCTTCACTTACACTCATAACGGACCCCCAATTATCAAACTCCCCACAGTAATTTGGGGCTGAAAATACCGTCACTAAAGTGCGATCATTAAAGAATTCATATCCATCTTCAACCACCATATGGGCTCGACAAACTAAATCAAAGCCAAATCTTGATAAAAACTTATTGATAGCAACCCGAGAGAATACATATGAAACTCCTCGTTCATTATCTTCCCATTCATTTAGGGTATCAGCTGGATCAGACCATAATAGATCATTTAATAGGCCAAAATCAGGGACATCAGTGGGTCTAGCTATATTTCGAATTTCATCCAATGAATTTAATACCGGCAGTAATCCTCCATGAACACAAAATATCTTTCCAGCTACTATAGCAGCTATAGGTAAAGTATTAAAAGTATCAATGAATAATTTCCAGGTTTTGATATTACATCTTCTTTTACATTCATCATAAAATCCGTAAACTCTGGTAACATTAGCACATTCATGATTTCCTCTAAGTAAAAAGAAGTTTTCCGGGTATTTAATTTTATAGCATAATAATAATAAAATCGTTTCCAAACTTTGTTTCCCTCTATCGACATAATCTCCCAAAAATAAATAATTGGTAGAAGGAGGGAATCCACATTTGGTAAAGATTCTAATTAAATCTCCATATTGACCATGAACATCACCCACAACTTTAACTGGAGGATTTAATTCCAATAAAGAAGGCTGGGATAAGAAGATTTCTCTGGCTTTGGCACAAACCATTTGGATTTCGGAATTCTTTAAACATACATTCTTATTACGTTTACCCGAATACCCGGAATCCAATAACCGTTGAATCAAATTTTCAATGTCAATGGTGTTGGAATTATTAGTGGAATTTCTCGATAACATATTCGAGTTGGTTTTGGATAAAAACTTATTGGTAGAAGAAAATGACGAGTTTGACCGGGACTTATTAAGGCTTTTCATCTCAGGATCCGTATTAGATAATTCCTCTTTATCAATAGTATAATTTACCGAAGAAGCAATGGAATGATTGGTGGATGTTCGGGATAAGTCATTGCCATTACTAGAAGTGCCATTCCCATTATTTTCATTATCGTCATTATTATCATTCAAGCCTTCGGAAGAATTAGTTCTCAGAACATTATTAGCATAAGAAGGGGATAACTGGTTATTGGCTTCATCTTTAGGGGTGGCAAGGTCCGTGGATAAGGAACTATTGGTATTTCTTCGGACCAAGATCGGTTGTTTGGGTTCCACTTGAATCATGGACGGTGGCAAATTGGCATTGTCCGATGCATTTATGTTATCAGATATATTTAAACTGTTGAATTGATTATACGGTATCCCATCACTGGCGCCGCCCGCCTCATTATTATTAGAACCATGGGCGCCATTGCAATTGGTGACATGCCCTCCAGAAGTGCCACTGCTCCCATCGGGGCCATTGCTCATTTCATTATTGGAGCTTCTTCGAGATAAAACTTTGGGGGACTTCCCCAATTTTGATAAGCTTGTAGACGAGTCATTCTTCTTGGATCTTATGGACCTAGAGGATTTATTCGACTTGTTAGACCGTACACTCTGGGAACTGGTGGTTCTAGACAAGGGTGCACCGTCTTTGGATGGTGAATTACCCATTATTACTGCGGTTAAAGGTCTTGGATTGGTAGTTGTAGTGGGAGTTTTTTCTCATTATTTCTCCCTCATTATTTCTCCCTCATTTGTGCGGGTGATAGTATTGCTGGTAGACCAAGAGGTGAGAAGTCAGCAGCGTGGGCTAGGGCGAAACAAAGAGATATGACGAGAGATTTGTGATTTGACAAGAGATTTGACCAATGGCCAGAGATAGTACTACCAGTCAAACAATTGGTCTATATGTTAATGATAGACCTTCGGAGCTTTTACGGAGGTGTGGGTACTAACCAAAAACTATTCAAACCATATAATAGAGTTAGAGATAACCAATGCGGGTTAGTGCGAGAGATAGTGCTAGAATGGTCTAATTTAGCCAGAACTATCGTACCAGCCCCGCCTGGTTGGCTTTTAAAGGGTTTATCATTTAGCCCTTTGTGTTTGTCGTGTCTAGTCGGACTCCGCCCAGTAATTCTAGAATCACCATGGAATGGCTCGATGGTCATCACACGACGAGCCTATTATCAAAACCAAAAAATTCCGTCCCATTGAGCGTACAGGATAATAGGAGTTAGAATCCCGATACGCAAGTTTGACAGCTAAGTGCATGGTTATCTGCAAGGGACTTTATGGATTTATCAGCACCAAAGGAAACCTTAGAGGGGTTATTTCTTGTTGTAATGATATGAGGATGTTAATGGGCCCAGTAGGACGTGAATTATCTCTTTAACTAGTACCTCCCACTCCCCTAATTGGGTGATTTCGCTCCTACATTCCAGATCGAGTAGTTGTTGGCTATCGGTACACGACCTGTCAATTCCTTTTTTCTCACAAGCCCCTGATAACAAGTATAAATTCACGCAATTCCCCCCCCGATTTTTTGGTCCGTCACCCCAACTAGACTGGATCTATACCAGATCACACTTATTTTTTTTGTTGTTACTGTTTATCGTTCATTTCCGCTTATTTATTAGCTTCTCCTCCTTGTATGACTTTCTTTACTGAAGAATTTGAATCGAAACAAAAGAAAGAGCCCCGACTGCCACAGTCTCAGAGGAACTCGATAAGTAGTAGTAGTTCCAATCACTCATCTGCTAGTGCTACTAGCTTACCTCCTCTGAGACTAACCGTGCAAAATTTGGACATTTCCATTGAACGTATCTATAAAAAAGATTACAAACGGGTGGCTAAGACGTTGCAATTGGCTTTTAATAAAGATCCTTTTGTCAATTATATCTTAAACACCAACATTAATATTCAACCAGAAGACAAAAAGGCCATCAAACAAAAAAATGATTTGTTTCAAGCCTTTTTTGAATTCTCGGTCATTGAATATTTCTCCTTTGGGGGGATTATTATTGGGATCAAGGATGTTAACTTTGAAATGACTTTAAATCATAGTCATCATTCATCGTATAACAATCATGCCTTTTTAGCTGTTGCTTGTTGGAATAACTTGAAGTTTGATAATAGTTTACAATTGAATTATTATAACACTCCTGATTATAGTATCAGCAAGTCTTCTAATTCCTTGATTCCTAATTATGATAACAAGTTTTCCCTTTTCCATTCATTTTTGAGATTTAATTATTTTGCTTATCTTAATAATTGTCGTCAAAAATCCATGAAGGAAAAATTGCCATTTTTAGAAAACATCCGTAATTCGATTTTAATCAATTTGAATTTGAATTTGGATTATTATAACAAATTCGATTCGGTTTGGTATTTAAGTGATGTGGGTGTTTTACCTTCTATGGCTGGTAAATCTTTAGGGAAATTATTAATCAATTATTGTCTTGATAATTTTGTCATGGATTCTTGGTGTTATTTAGAAAGTTCTAACATTATTAATAGAAAGTTCTATGATAAATTAGGATTCAAAATTGCCAATACTTTTGCCATTAATCAAGACGAAATTGTTAATAATATTGATATCAACAAAGTTGAAGATTTAAATATCTTGAACAGGTTGAGTGACTTTATTTTGATGGATGCTATGTATAAACCTCCTAAAAACATTACCATTGAAAAAGTCAATTATAATGTATCGGTTGTGAATATCGCTGAAACTAAAGACGATATCAAAATCGATACAAAACCGGTGGATACTACTGCTGCTAAGCAACCACCAGCCAACGTTGTTGATGCTCCTGCCAATGCCCCAGCTGAAACTGTTGCCCCTTCCATTGGTGCTGCAACCTCTCCAGTGGTGGCCCAGCAGGCGTGACAACGTGATCTAAAATTTCTAAAATAAGGGCAAATAATATTCAACCATTATTTGTGTTTTTAGAGATATCAAATAAGATACTGAGTTCACTTAGTTTCTACTTTGAAATAATATCAGTCATCATTTCATTATATTTTTTACTTTTCAAGAAAAACTTGTAATGAAAGAATGGCTGGTAATTATCAGGTTTATTGACCAAATGGCCTGAATAATTATTAAATTCTCTGTTTTTACCTGATTGTTTTGGGTGGAATTTAATTTATTTCTCGTAGGTTTCTTTTGGATTTATATTTTATTACTTTAATCTTTCAGTTGAATTTTTAAGCAATTGTCATTGTATGACTTAATCGATTTGAGTTTAGTTGATCAGTCGATAAACTAAATTTGAGTTGTTCTTAGTGTTGTTTTTTGATTCTTTATATCATACAATGTTAGTTGAATAGGGCTTCAATGGAAAGATTAATGTGATATCTGAGGCTTAATTCTAAGATTTCTGCTGTTTTATTTTTGTTTCTATCCTATTGTGATTGTCAAGAATCTATATCTATATATGCCAAATAAATTGTTTTCTTCTCTATGAGTTCTCTAGCTTTAACTGCTAGCTTTAGTTACTGTTAGCTGTATTCGCGATGCCTGAAAAATATATTAAATCTCTAGAGATTGAATCTTTGTGGGTAGAATGAACAGACTTTTCAGGTCATTTTCAACGGGTATTCGACGGTTTAACAAGCCATTGAAAGACTCCAATGGATTGTATTATGGGAAGTTTACCCAAGAAGAGTACGACGAGGCTGCTCAACAAATCAGAAAGCAAATCGATAACCTAGAAACTAACATTAAAGGTGATACCAATATTCGAGAGAATTTGGATAAAATGCCCAGTTTTCCACTTGCCACCAAACAAAAGCCCAGGATTGATAACTTGACTAACTTGTTTGAAGAGACAATCAAAACCACAGGCCCTTTATCCTTATCAGCTTATATGAGACAATGTTTAACCCATGAAAAATTCGGGTATTATACCACCAGAAATCCTTTGGATGCCAACACAGGAGATTTTATTACTTCTCCAGAAATATCGTCGGTTTTTGGGGAAATGATAGGGATATATTTTTTTCAAATCTGGATCAATCAAAAATTCCCTTCCCATATTAAATTTATAGAGTTCGGGCCTGGTAAAGGAACGTTAATTTATGATGCCTTGAAGAATTTTAATAAGTTAGTTGATAAATTTTCTCAAACAAAGTATAGGGCTGCAAACAATATTTCTATTCCTGAGATCCATTTGGAATTGATAGAGGCCTCAAGAGTCTTGAGGTTAGAACAACATAAGCTTTTATGTGGAGAAAATGAGTTCAAGTCCAATGATTCTGCTTCAGATGATAAATCCAATACTTCAATCTCGAAATGGGGCAATACCGTGAGATGGGTCGACACTGAAACTGAAATAGATAATTCAAATCCTGATGTGGCCAATTTTGTAATCGCCCATGAATTCTTCGACGCTTTGCCTATAAAATCATTTGAGAATACTAAAAATGGCTGGAGAGAATTATTGGTGGAACATACCCCATCCGTTAATAATAGCCAACAGGCTTTGCCAGAAAATGAACAAACCAGTTCCAGAGCTGTCGATGAAACTTTGGAAACTGAATTCCATTTGACTCTTTCACCAAAGGAATCACCTTCCTCCCTGATTCCTACATTGTCTAAAAGATTCAAAGACTTGCCAGAAGGCACCAGAATTGAAATTTGTCCAGATGCTGAATTATACATGCAAAAATTGAACCAATTAATTAATAATGAGAAGGGAATTGGTGCAGCATTAGTCATAGATTATGGAGTGGTTGACGAGATTCCTGATAACTCCTTAAGAGGCATTTACAAACATAAATTTGTGTCACCATTCTATAAACCTGGGGAAGTTGATTTATCTATAAACGTAGATTTTGATAATTTGGCTATCCTTAGCGCTCCTCATAATAAGGTTTTGGGACCTGTGGATCAAGGGGATTGGTTACATGAGTTAGGAGTGGGCCATAGAGTGGATCAATTATTGAAATTGAATAATGAAAACCCAGAGTTACAAGATACCATTTATAATGCTTATGTGAGGTTAACTGCTAAAGACGACAAGTCTATGGGTAAGATCTATAAATTTATGGGCTTAGTACCAAAGGGTTCCGAAGTTCCTCTTGGGTTTCAAAAATTAATGTAAATATATACTTGTAAATAAAAGAATAAGCTTGTATTCAATTGTAGTTATTAGACAATTGAAGAATATATAATGCAAAAAAAAAAAGTAATTTCCGATACCGGGAATCGAACCCGGGTCTGCTGTGTGAAAGACAACCGTGCTAGCCATTACACCATATCGGAGAATCTATAACACCAATATAATACAAGGTAGTACAGGTGGTATGGAAACGAGCCACCAAAAGTTTTATTCCCACTTTTATTCATCTTAGACTTAGTTATATCTTTCAATATTGGTATCACAAGTTTCTCATCAACTAAACTTTATACTCATCACAAAAGGTTTACAGCAAACATTGATGCGGCCCAAATAAAAAAGATTGTGTCCAGATCTCCTCATTGCAAGACCCTCAACTTAACCCTATTTTGTAGTTCTATGACAACATTAGTGTTTTTAGTCTTTTGAATGTATAGTTTAACAGTAGGAGTTCAAAAGGAAGATCACGTTGTAACAATATTAGATCTAAAAATAAAAAAACCCTTCCTCTCTCTGAATTTATAGTCGTGAGAATAGACAGAGATCCATTAGAGATTGAATTCAATTTTATTCTTGAAGCTAAAGAGAATTCCTACTACTCACGGTTAAAAGAAATGAATGAATACTACCAGAGAGCCGCAGAAACACTGGAAACGTTGGAACCACCTGTGAAAAAGCGTAGAATTATTCTAACTATTTCTGAGCTTCAAGCTAGCCTTAGTACCCTTTTTCTATGTATTTAATATACAGATTGCATAGCTCCTAATATTTGCAGCTAAAATGCTACTTTATCTTCCATGGCCAATCATCGACTGCCGCAAAACTTGAAGAACCCAGACGTTCAGCATATACCAAACAATAATGCAGTAATAATAATTGAATTTCTTCCACTTCATCAATCAACTCTAGCTTATTTATCCTAAGACTCTCGGACTCAGAGAACCAACAGTCACTGGGATTACTATAACCACCAATTTCACTTATATCTGTTACATGAATATTTGTTAATGAGAGTTTTTGCAAGAACTTTTTCTTTGATTCTAACGTGGGAAATTCATTGAAAGTTAACAAGTTGATACCTCTACTAGCAAGGTTGTCAGACATTTGCACCCCAAAAGCATCATTTAACGATATTGGTTCATATATTATAATGGACATGAGGGAAGATTGAAAAATGGAACTCCAAAAATTTATAACATTTTCATTCTCTTGGGGACTCAAATAACATAAAACACACTCACTTAATATCAACACAGGAACAGAGGGGTCGATATTGGCTAGGAAACTAGACTCTTTGGTTAAGGTTCTTAAATCACAGCCTACCAATTGATAATTTTCAGTACTCAAATCACTTTCAAATTGCTTGAATTCTTCTTTGGATTCCACACTAATGGATTTGTTTTCTGGTTTATATTTAACAATCTTCTGTAGCACAGGATCCTGTAAAATCGTCAATTTTTTCAACTTTGCCGTTTCAGGGAAATCTAGCTCCACGTATTTCAATGAAGGATACTTCTGCAAATATTCAAAGCATCTTGTATCGCTTCCTCCTCCCATAGAAATGATCTGACAGGTACCATAAGTTTCAGCAAATTTGGTGAGAAGTTGGCTAATCAGTGCCGTTCTTAGATATGTTCCTCGATTTATAAGTGGGAATTTCCGATCATTGAACGCCTGGCGGAATGTTCTACCTGCTGACAAGTTTGTATATCCTTCACAATACTGTAGATATTTCTGATAGCTACTCACAAGCTTATAAATATTGGCGTCAGCAGGCTGTAAATATCCTCTTTCGTTGCAACTCAATCGACAACTCAAAGCTTCTAGGTCAGTGGACCGTATCACCTTGTCTTTCTTCTCTGTTGGAGAAAGCATTGATTGTGTTTACTGTCCTGAAGATTAAATTATATTATGGAATAGTGTGTTGTAATAGTGTATTGTATTAAATTCTATGTACAGAAGATGCGACTTACAATTTCTCAATAACCACCCACCAGTTATCTCTCTCATACCCTTCGTCTACGATTTCACAATTGCCTGCTTTGTGAGCGTTATCTGCCAACTCTCCTTTTTTGTATAAATGGTAGTACCGATACTTTGTGACTGGTTCTTCTGGTTTTTCTTCTTCTTGTGGTTCTTCTTTCTGCTCTTCTTCTGTTTGAGCCTGTGGTTCTTGTTCTTGGGCTCTTTGGGCCTTCTTACCTCTACTCATTCTTCCCTTTCTCCGGGGCTTGTCCTTGTCCTTTTTCTGCTTATTCTGTAAAACCCATGGAACTAGAACATCCTGGTCGTCACCTTCTTTATACCCTCTTCTGGATTTCTCTTGTTCAAGAGCCCAACAATAAATCAAGGCTTTTCCACCCGTCTTCAATTTGGTTAAAATATGCTGGATGGCTTCGATTCGCCTGGCTTCGGTGGAAAAATGGTGTATCACCGCTATAGAGATAGCAAAATCAAATCTGTTATTAGGATGAGGAAGACTTAATCCATCAGAAACCCCCAAATTATAGTTCAGATTGATCTTATAAGCACAGTCTATTAATCCGTCAGACCGGTCGGTTCCTACAATGAACAATTCTTTGTTGACTCCCAAATACTTTCCATTTCCACATCCCACATCTAATCCTATGGAGTATTTTGGTCGACTCATTAAAAACTTCTCAACCACTGGCCATGGCTTGTATCTAGTTTCAGAAAAATGGGCCGCTATGTCATTATAAACTTCGTGCACGTAATCTTGTTCTTGCACCACGGGCTTTATATCTTCTGGGATGTTTGGCACTGACATTTCGGGCTGTTTGTTTCAAATAGAAGCAGAAAAATTTCGATGCTCATCGCAATTCTGGGGACGCCGATTCTCAATATCAGATTTCGTTTGTTGTGCTCTGGAGGTCTACTTTGATTAAACGACGATTTGGTTAACATTGACAATGAAGGCGGGAAGAATAGTAGTAGGACCCTTTGAGTTACTTATACTTTTGGCCGGGCTACCATTATTACCGCTATATTATTACACCTCCAGCCCTAAGTTTGAACTTAATCGTCTTCAGCAGAATCTAGATAATCTACACATCACACTTCCAGTCTATGTGACGTTTGCCGATCAGGGGTTCCGATTTCCTGATTTGATTGAAGCAGCACAAATCCAATTGAACCTAGCACTATCTGAACACGTAACCAAATTCCATTACCAATTGGTGGACAAACTAACAGACCCAGAACTGCCGGTGGTTGAACAAGAGTTTGGCAACAAATATGTCCTTGAACTTCTAATATCCAATGATAACTCCGTCTTGGTGCACCAAGAGCAATCCAAAGCTACAGTATTGTATTCCTTGAGTGCTATACATGCGAATGATCTCCCGTTCTTTATGGTTCAAGCCTTGATGGATCATTTACTTTATGCTGATTTATATGAATACAATCTTGAGGATTATAACAGTACGATGGATATTGAATTGATTCAAGTCATAAAAGATGGTTCAAAGCCTAACTGGTCTGATACTTTGTCCCAACTGTTGCCACAGGCTTGTCAGAACTTTCTCTCAGACATTGGGAACAATTTCATCAATTATCAGGTTCAGTACTCGTCTGTTTCTGAGACCCAAATTCAATTCCGGGAAAATGCATTTTACTTTGAATTAGTGGACGAAGTCAATTCCAGTTCCTATGACCCATTAAGTTCAGTATATAAATTACTGATTGACGATACATTTGATACAACTAATCACACAGTGCTAGAAGTGAATCCCCTTTTCGATGAGATTTTATATAGTTTGCCGGACAAATTAAGATTAGCTCCACATCCTTCAGGGAATATTGATTTGAGATTGGGAGCCATCATAAAGCATTTAGTGTTGAAGAATGTGTACCAGATCCTCGAGAGTTGTTATCACGTTGAAAAGTCGGTACAGCTTCGTGTCATTAGTAAGTTAAAAGAGGTGATGGGAGAGTTAGGAGACACTGACTGGAAAGCTTTGTTCATAGAAACCAACAGTCTCCTCCAGGAGGTCAAAAAGTAGTAACAATAGCAATTAGTTGTATAAACAGAAGAATATAAATAGTGAAGTAGAAAGAAATGACTATGGAGTTATTAATAGAAAAGAATTATACTGTAACAGTATTTGATACTGAATAGTTAGCCATAAGCCATGTCCGGGTCAATTTGTGCAAGCCACGACCCCCCTCGTTTTGCAGCCACTGGCATACCCATTCCTCAAGGTATCTATACCTTCCCTCAAAGGTATCTATACCTTCCTTCAAAAATCTATCCCTTCCAGGTTTTACTACGGTGTATTTATCGTTAGAATGAGTCAAAAACGTCTGGAATCACCAGAAGGTGAATCGCCACGAAACAAAAGAGCTAACAATAGACAGCATGTTAAGGATCTTAAAGCTCAGGCCACACAAAAGGCTATCAGAACCCAAAAACCCATTGAGACTGAGGAGCCACAGACCTCTAAAGTCAACTCCCCGCCTCGAACCGAAGAAGAACTGGATGCTTCTTCGGATAAAATGATGGAACAGGTTGAACAAATTCTCCTTGATCTCTCAAAAAACCATATTGAGTTGGCGAAGGAAGAGGCAAAAATTATGGACTTGAAAGATGAAGAGAAGGTCCTAGAGGCGAGACACGATAAAAAAATCAAAGGCATTCAAGATAGAATGACAAGGACAAATATCCCACAAACAATGTTTGTAGACTTATCTCATCAAGTGGATCAAGAAAATGCTTCTTTTGAAAACGCCATTAACGAATTAAATGAAGAGAAGCGGAAAAGACGGAAAACTTCTGATGCTATCAACAAGACTTTGGAAGATAAGGAGCAGGAAGCAAGGACCTATATTAAAGTTGTGAAACACGAGTTGAACCTCTGGAGAGAGAGACTGCAAGCCAAACCTCTAGGTTATTTCATGTCGAAAATAAAAGACCCTGAAGCTTTGCTTTCGGAAGTAGAGAAGGATCGTCACTCTACAAAGAGCTTATTTGGTTTTGAAGCAACTCCAGAGGAGTCTAAACGTATAATGAAGCGTTTAGGTGATTATACGTATACATGTGATCGTGATTCCATACCATCTGCTTGCCTGGTTTCATTTCAATTACCCTTACTCACCGTAAATAATGATAATGACAACTCCAACTATGTACAACCTAGTGGCAGTGTCAGTAAGAGATACAAAAACACTGAAATGGAATTTGTTCCCAAAGAAATGAAAGAGGAAGAAATCAACGCTGCATTTGAGAACCCCAATATAAAACTTCTTGATATCATTTCCTCGTTGTTTGGCAATATACCTCAACCTGAGCAGAATATGAACAAGTTGGAATCTTCTTCAATAACTTCTCATATTTTATTTCACTTGGCTGAACTCTTAAGTGTTATTAAACGCACACCCATTACAGTTAAACCTCAAGCTCCTATCGGAAGTGGTGTCAAGCAAACAGAAGATGTTATACCGGATTTCAGTATATTTAGTCGTAAAGTTGTCAGTGTTCGTGATGATCACAGATTTTGTGTTGCAGAATCAAAACGATTCCCATACATTACGGAGGAAATGTGGAAAGACAGCGACCTCTTAAAGAAAGAAATTAATGGTGATTTGCATCTGAGTTTTAAACAGTTGGTAATTTCTTTAGTGGAAGCAAAATGCTCTCGTGGCCTTGTATGTGACTGGAAGAAGGCAATTTTGGTAGAAATTGATTTAGAGAAACTTTCCAAAATAATGAAAAATCGTGAAAGTGGTCCAGCTAAAATTCCAATTTATTTCAAGGTTATCGACATCTACGACATCCGTCCGTCCTACTTACAAGTTCTCTTTGCCTTTCTTAAAACAGCTTTCGACAAGGAAAAAGAAGATAAAAAGGTGTTTGATAGTTTAGATGTGAAAAGCTACTTGGGATTATCTCCTTCTTCAGGAACGCTTCATCAAAAGCCTGGTTGTAGAGGTCCAGGGAGCGGTTCGTTTGGTGGTGGCACCTCTCTTGGGAGTCCCCCTGGTGGTTGCTCTTCAGCACCAGCAGAGGCTAAAAACCATGTGGCTCATATTATACTAACAAATTCTCAATTTAAACCTATCAGAGCGCATGCTAAGTCTTTTCAAATATTTCTGACGGAAGCTGAAAATCTTGGCTCGGTAATCAGAGAACCTTTCCACCCCGAAGATGAAATTGTTATGAAGGTCTTTTCGACTGACGCTTGGGAAGATGGTGAGGAAGACAGTAGAAAAGATTATGTTGATGAGTGCTACCAATGGGAAAGGAAATTCATTGACAAGTTAATGAAAGATCCAGAGTTCAATAACTGCTTCCTTGAGCATGAAGAATTTGAAGTGACAATAAAAGATACCGAAGGCAACGAGTGTCTGGGAAAATGTATTTTGAGTCACAAAATCAACAGCGATACCCCTCGTGACAAGGAAACTCTTAAAAAAGCTAAACAACAACTAGACGTCATACATCGGAATGGTATTTACCACAACGACGTTGCTCTCCGGAATATCCTTTGGAGTGGCGACAAGATATATTTCATCGATTTCAGCTATTCCTACGCCAATGTCAGCAAAAACGAAAAGGAAATGGATAATATGTTCTTAACAAATTCATTTCCCCTGTGAAGGTCGCGATTTTTGCAGCCAAATTCTGGCTTACTCTAGAAGCTATTTTATCACAAAGAATATACACCAACTACAAGTTTGAGTTGGACTAGAACCAATGCAACATTTTAATCTAGAATACTATGCAACTCTACCAATAGTGGGGTCTGAAGGTCTACTGGAAGTTTTGCTCAGTGTGGTTGCAGCAAGGCTCAACCTATTTTTAGTCATCTCTGATGAAATCTCTAATTGTTCTCTAGTCTGATATCTAGTCATTTGTCTACCTTCCCTTATTATAAATGACAACATCGGCCTGGGCTAGATTAATTTGTCCTTAGTTCCTAGTCCAACGCTGATAATCGTCCGCGTAATTCTCAGCACCCTCGCCATGATTCGCACTAAAATCAATTCCCATTAACCTCACAAACATCGCCAATACAAATGACAGAGGAGTATAGTAATGAACTAGAGCATGACAACGAGAGTGACATCAGCTTGGACGAAGAAGATGAAGAGTTGATAGGCAGAGTGTTCTATGATTCCATAAATAACGAACTAGACGATGAAAGATTGCTAATATCAGACGACGAACAAGAAGATGACCTCAGTATGACAGAAGAGGATTTGGCTGAAATTGAAGACAAAGAATTGGTAGAGCGATACCGCAAGTTGAAGAGCAAAAAAGTCGACAAAGACATGCCTGAAGAAGATAAAAAACGATTAATAATGTCTAATTTCAATGACGATCAAATGGATAGATTTGAAGCGTATAGAAGAACCACCGTCAACAAACCTTCTGTGAAAAAGATATGTAATGGAGTACTAGGACATTCCATCCCTCAAAACATCACCATTGTGCTAGCAGGGCTTTCCAAACTGTTTTTATCGGAAATCATCACCAAAGCATTTGAAGTTCAAGAACGAGAAAACAAAGCCAAATTGATTTTAGCTATAGAAGAGAAGAAAAACCGTAAGCGGAGAGCCTTAAAGAAGCTTGGGAGTGGACAAGAAGTGGACCCAAACACCATCAAATTGACGTATCAAGGGGATTATCAAATGCCATTGAAACCTGAACATATACGAGAAGCCATCAGGCTATATAAGCTGGAAACCAGTAGTTCTATTAATGCAAACTGGAGATCTCAAGGTGAGGCTGATGGTAAGTTTTTTAGGTAGATCCACATAGTTAAATAGCCTTGTACAATAGAATCTATTTTGGGGGTTCCTCGGTATTGGTATTCGCACGTTTTTGGTGCCGTAGATAAAACTCAATTACGTTATCTGGCTACATGAGATCTGTCAAAAATATATATATACATGACTCTTTAATTATTTTTCTTCTTTTTGAGATATCTAATTTAATAACTAACAATGGTGGCAGGTTCCGACAGAGTTGGAGGCAGTAAGAAACGACAGAGAATCATCTTAGTCTGTGATACTTGTCATAAACGGAAGATAAAGTGTAATAGAAAACTACCCTGTGATGCATGTAAGGGTAAGAAAATGGAGGCATTGTGTCGTTATTCCACTCTTGAGGAAGAATTATCGAAGCAGGGCAAGTCCACTGAAGAAGCAAAGGCCTCAGAGGAGCTCGACCATGAAGTGGTAGAAGTTATTCGGTTAAGGAATAGGATTTCACAGCTTGAAAGAGCTCTAGAACTAGATGGCAGGTCGAATTCTGTTTCTAGTACTAGATCTCCTAGAAATGGTTCCAATAGTACCGTGGGGGTACCGACGCCTCTGGGGACTCTCAATAGTGGGAATTCCAGTCCGAATGGTCTGGATATGGGGGATCCTTCCTTGAGGAGACACACTGACTTTTTCACCAATAAATTCCAGGCCAATTCTTGTTATAGGCTAAATGATTCATATATCGCCAGTTGTCCACTTCTGTTTCTTTCAATTATCAAAAAGGACGTGGGGTATGTGTTGTTTTGGCACTTCAACCGACTGAAGGCCCAGCAGGAGAAATTTGCCAAACAATCCGTTGAGGGATTACAAGGTCTAGGGACTTTAGTTGATGCTCATAGTGAAGATAATAATGAAAAAGTTATGGTTAGAGCAAAAGATTATTTTGGTCCATCGTTCATTCCTTTGGTGGATAAGAATGGGTATATGGAAGATCAAACCAGATCTATTATCAACACGTTTTATAGTGGTGATGGGACTCTATTGTTCAACCCTACTTCCTTCCCTTCGACTAGTAATACTTATTACAAGATTCAACATTTATTACCACCTAGATCCATAATATTACAATATCTTGACATCTTTTTTGATAAAATGGAACCCTATTTCCCGGTATTTGAAAAGAATAGTTTCACAGCAGATGTGATGAAATTAGTCACCGAAGAGTCTTGTGATAATGTGGAGGTGGGTCACAATTTTGGTAACGTCAAGTTAAATCTTGAGAAAAAAACTGATATAGCAAGAGTGTCTTCATTGTTATTTATTTTAAGATTTACTTATTTGTACGTGGTGGGGGCTTCTAAATATAATCTTCAATTACAAGGTCTTTTACAATACCCTATATACATTGAAGTGATAATTGCTGCTAGAGAAGGGTTGAAGGAATTTGATTTGGCCACCAATAAACTGTTTGCCGTTTTACAAACGTTTATAATGGCGAAGATTTATAAAACCACTTCTCCAGACCAAGGAGAAGGTCTTAAAGAAACAGACATTTATATTTCAACTTTAATAGGGGCTGCTTATGTACTTGGGTTGAATAGAGATCCAAACATTTATGCCCATGATAATCTTAGTTGGATCGATAGGAATCATCGTCGGAAAGTATGGTTTTACTTATTATTATTGAAAGCCTTAGAGCTTTTAATTTATGGTAGAAATTCATTTGAAGAAATCCAAACTGATGTCAAGTTGGAGCAGTTGAACTCTCCCGAGGATAATAGTTTGTATAATTCCATGATCAAATTGAAACCTATCAAAGGACTAATCAATGATTTGGTTAAAGTGTTGCTGAATATAAAAGAATTGGTTAACATTGATTATTTCACCTCGACGGTAGCTAAAATAGAACAATTAATTGATGAAAATTATCCATCGGTTGACGATATGATAAATTCCCATATCAATGGGGTCAGTAGTCCAACTGGTACTTATGATCTTATTATTCTTGTTGCCTTGAAGTTATTTGTGGTTAAAATGCATGCTGCCTTATATATCATCTTTGAAACCAGAGATGAAATTAATTCCCTGTTTTATCATTTCAAAAAAATGTCCACCATGGTTTTCATTGAACTTCAACCCTTGTGCAGTGTGATTCACGATTATGGGGACCAATTAGATCCAGTGTTTTCTTTGGTTTTCTTTCCTCATGTGATTAAAATCTTGATTTCATTTATCATTTTGGCTCTTACATTTATTCTTCGGTTGAACTATTCAATAAAGTTGTATACTGGTACACAAGAAAAACCCCTGCACTTTTTTGGATTACGGGATGATATTCAATTCTTGGGGTATAATTTATTAAGATACAGTGGGAAGATATCCAACAAGTATCAAATGGCTTGGAAGGCTTCTAGAGCTATTCTTTATGGGTTAAACGAAACAAAGGACTATCGAACTTTTGAAGAGTTTTGTGATGGTAGAACATCTGCCTGGATCTTTAGTACGGATCAGATTCATGAGATTTGTGATATTTTGAGTGTGGCCAGTGGTATAGTTAGGCAAAAATCAATGATTCCTAATACTCCATCGGATTTTGTTTGGCTTGATTTGGTCCCATATGATACTTCAAAACTGCAACAAGAAAATTTAGAGATTCAAAGGCTCCATGTTTATCAAGTAGATAGTGTTTGGTCCCATTATCTGGCTTCCCTTCAAGAAACAGTTCCAGATTCTTTTAAGAACAGTGAATCTGATTTTTCCACTGATCTTCCCGGGTTTTTGGATAATGATATTTTCACCGGTGGCCTGGCTTTTAATAGTGGATTGGCTAGTTTGTTTTCAATAGAGAATTTTTATTCCAATGATTGATGTTATGTATGTATTAGATATTTAATGTATGACTATGACTATAATTTATCTGAAATAATCATCATGAGCCACATCAAGATTATGATCATTACTCATTCCTAAATACTGGGTATTCACCTGGAAATTTGCAGTCAGTTCATTAAAAGTCCCATGGAACCGGGAATATATATCTGACGAGAACTGATTGTAATCTGCTTCATCAAAAGCAGTGGTATACCTTCGATAGAGGTTTGAATTTATATCATCCAATTTAACCTCGTTCAATGTCTTATAGTCTGGATCATGAACCAGACCAGCAGGTGAACTCCAGCCATAATTTGAAAGATCGTTTTGCTTGAGATACAAGTTTCTATCTGATTCGCTGATGGTAGGCATTTCTGAATATAATGTCATTTCATCCTCACCTGATTGGTGGCCTCTATTGTTCTCAGTATTGGAATTAATGTACTTATTCTTATTCTTGTACCCATTAACTTTTGAATATCCCAATTTCTCCATCCCGGTTGTTAACAAGTTCTTGATCTTTTTGGTGTTTGTTATATTTAGGTAATTGTATCCCCCAGTATCGTCGGCACTAGTATCGTGAGCGTTGCCATTGTCCATTTTCATATCACCATAATTAGACCTGGAACTATTTAATATCTCCTCGCGGGTACTATTCCATTCTGCCTTTGATTCTTCGGGTTCAGATTCCAGATCTGTGTCAGAATTAGCTAGGTCTTCATCATTTATTGGCAAGTTTCCTACGGTTCTCAAGTTGGATTTCTCCCCCTCATTTGATTTGTTTGACTTGGCTTTATCGATCTTGAATGCTCCATCGGTCTTGATCAATTGTTTACGGGATTCAAATGGAGAATAATCAAACTTTTTGGTACTAGACAAATTCGACGGGAAATACCGAGAGTTGGAGTTCATATTAAACATGAATAAGTCGGTCAAACTCTGGAATTTCCTGGGCGAATAGCACTCATTGAACCAATTATCATTAAAATCAGGGAATGGCCTTAATCTTTCATATATAAAAGGAGCCCATTCTTCAGCAAGGCCATTTGATTTGACTGCCTTTGTCAAATCGAATCTATTGGCACTCAAATAGTTCCCATTATACCAATGAATATAACTAATTTTTCTTCTGATATCATTGTGAGACATATCATTGTGTAAGTAAAAATCATTTTGAAGTTCCCATAATCTGGGCTTATTTGGATCATATATATAGTTACCCAAGAACAAATTAATGGCTTCTTGTCTAATCAGATCCATAAAGGAATTGGAATAAATCCGCTTGACACTATTCAACAT
Organism: Yamadazyma atlantica; assembly: GCA_030561325.1. Taxonomy (NCBI): domain Eukaryota; kingdom Fungi; phylum Ascomycota; class Pichiomycetes; order Serinales; family Debaryomycetaceae; genus Yamadazyma; species Yamadazyma atlantica. Next base: position 21,506 of record JAKTXA010000033.1, read on the forward strand.
ATCTCTTGTATGTGAAGACCATTGGTTAATTCTTCTGTATGAATCCATTGTATTCACCAAGTTTGAACCACCATACTGAATAGCAATAGTGTCCCCATGATCATGGAAGATTTCAGTTAAAATATTAATTAAATCAGAATCATAAGCAAGGTTGGTAGGTTTTGAAATAAGTCCCAAACTAGCAAGTTGATGAGACAATGCCTCTTTACAAATAATAAACTGGGCCGCATTGGTTCTATCCAAACAATCAATACAATTTGTTCTTATAATACCATTCTGGACCTTAGTTGACTCGAGATCAGTTCCATTATGAAAAAAGCCAATTTGTAGAATAGAGTCAGTAGCAATGGTTTGTAAAGGACCAATAACATCCATGTTCTTCTTGGAGTGTTTAGACATGTCAAATGAATTAAACTGAAGCGTGTGGTCTTCAGGTAAAAATTGGTTCAAATAGTTAACACAGTTGATGAAATGTTTATTCAATTTCAGCTCTCGTGGGGTTTTCTCTTTGGTTTTAATAAGATTTAAAATTATCACCGGCAGTCCATACCTTTGGAATAAATTATTAAAATGAATGGCGGAGCTCTGATAAAATGGATCAGATAAATTGACCTCAATGGGAGGTTTAGGTAATCTATTCAAATCTTGAGTCCAATATAATGGAATAGACCCTCTATGCTGAACAAAACTTGTGAATCTTGGGTTATTATAGAACCCATATTTGGGGTCATGAAACGAGGAGGTTAACATATCAGTAACTATTTGTTCCGTTTCTATTTCATTAGCCACATTACCTTCGTAATTGACCCCTCTTTTCAAAAATCTAGCCCCAGCAAAGTGTCTAGACCTCCGGGCTATTATAGTGATATAAATCTTTTTACCATAGATGGAGATATTGGCTTGATCAATAAATCCATGGATAATAGGTTGGAACCATTCATAAGTAGCAATATCTTTGTTAGTTAACAAAGGAGTTAATAGTAATTTATTCCAAACAAACCGTTCATTACGATCGAAATTGTCAAAGTTATCAGGGTACTTCTTTTTGAAAGAACCAAACTCGCCATTCCTTTGGTACATGGTAGCCAATTTTTTATTTCTGACGAAATTCGTCTGAAGGGTATTGGTAATATCATAAGCGTAAGAGAAATAAAACGTCTTCCCCAAATCAAGATACTTAAATATGGATAATAATTTTTCTTCATCGGTGTACTTATTGGGTCTTCTATAATTCACATCCAAGGGAATAAGTTTAGTCTCATCTATATGGTAAAGGAAATGTCCTCCTATTATAGCCACTTGACTACACTTGGTAATAATAGATAAGTAATAGCCTTTTGTAAACTTGATCAATCCCAAAAGACCATACCCTTGGGTGATTTTATGGATGCCTCCTTCGATCGACTCGTTCAACCCGTTGATTAAATCAATCATATCTTTTCTGGTATAAAAGTAACTCTTATCTTCCAAGATTGTGAGTTTCGTTTCATCTTGGGGATCTTTATTAATCTCCAAAATCCGAAATAAACTTTCTTTGGCGTTGGATCCCACAATATACATTGTGGAGTTGGAATTGTATATGGTGAACCGCTGGAGGATAATTCTTTTATTGTTGAATTCGGGAACCGATTCCGAGGTATCACTTTCGTCATCTCCGTCTCCTTCTTCTCCTTCATATTCTTCCTCCCCTTCATATTCCTCTTCTCCTTCATATTCCTCCTCCCCTTCTTCGTATTCCTCTGGGTGTCCCTCTTCACCGGGGCTTTCACTCTCCTCATCCTTCTGGTCTTGTTCGTGCTGGTCTTGTTCGTGCTCTGGTTCATTCCCACCAGAGCCGGTTCCTGGTGGTTCGGCTTCACTCAATTCCTTCTCGTTACCCTTCAGGTCTGTGTTTCCTTGGGCTCGTGCTTCTTGTTCCTCGTCTTGTTTATCTGAGCCTGACTTAGCATCTTTCGGTTCATCTTTGGGGTGGTTCAGGTTGGTGGCGGTGAGATCAGGTGCTTCTCCAAGCACAGTTGTCTCCACCTCTGCCGATAGGGTGGTATCGAGTTCTTCGTCACTCATAGAAGTACTGAATCAATTGAGTATTGAATCAATTGAGTATTGAGATCGCGTTAGATAAAGTGAGATAATGAGAATAGGAATATGGTAGGATAATTAGATAGTGTAGAGGTAGAGGAGTATAGGTCCGTATCTCTGCTATAGTATAGTTTCTAGTGTGTGTCTAGAGTAATGTAATACTGTAGTGTGTATATGCAATGCTAAAGCTCACTAAGGGTAGGCATCTTCCACTTCAACCCATGCAAATCATAACTACAAGCCCGGTTTTCATCAGGCCCAATGACGGAATTGGTGGCACTGGAATGAGAATATGAATCAACCGAATCAGTGGCATTAAAGTTTTCATTTTCTCCCTTTTTCCAATCAATATCAAAATCTCCATACCGATTAACAAATTGACGTCTTTGATAAACGGTATTGAATTTGAAATTTCTTCGAATAAATGATTTGTTGAAATAGAAATCGGCATAACTCATTAATTGTTTATCACTCACAGAATTTGGATCTAAATCTTCTGGTTCTGGTTCATCCTTATTATATTTATTATGTAAGGAATCTGTGATAAATGTATTATCATATTCATGTAAAATATCATAAGGGTCACCTGTACCATAATATTTAAATGCTTGTTGAATACTTAGATTATCCAGATTTCCACCATTTTGCACATGATTAAGGGCTTTGTATAAGTTTTTCAATGGGATATTAATGAAAAATCGATAATCAGTTTCCCGTACCGTATAATATAATAAATCAAATTCATTATATAAAGTATTAGGTTGCCCAATATCAATAAAGTAGATTCTAAATCCCGATTTTAAATAAAGGCCAATTTCTTCCATGATCAATTGGATTTTATATAGCTTATTATGTTGTTCAATATCATCTTTGTTATACTTATCATTTCTACTTTCAGGTACCGTAAACTCCCCTAATCTCAAAAGACAAAATTGTTTTCTAGGAAGAATATCATTGATATTTGTAGGCGGATAGAACGTCTGGGTGATCAATTGATCATTAAAATCCTTATATTTGATTTCAAACTTGGTGGTTCCTAATCCATTTCCATGTTTGATCACAAGCCCAATATTCAAATTATAGGTTCCCGGAGCTAACCATAAGCTTTTGGCGTACGATAACAAATACGTCCGGTTTATCTCCACAAAATGATTATAAACATAATTCGATGGTTCATCAATGGTGTAATCACTATATTCAGCAAACAATCGTTTGTTTTTGATAAGGGAAAAGATATATTTCCAGGAGTCTTTGATATAAATAGTATTCAAAGGGTTTTGAGGATCAACTTCATCTGTTAGTTGTAACCGGGAGGCGATAATAGCCCGAGAATCCTTTCTAAACACATCCAAGGTTTTAATATAGGTTTTCAACCAGGGAGACACTTTGGTGAGAACGGCAACGATATCATCCCCAAAAGTGTCGATGATTTTATCATAGAACAAATCATTATATAAAAGATAGAAGTATGAATTGGTCAACCGCAACTTTGTGTCGGGGACCAACTTCAACAACCGGACATGGATTTCCACCGGCAACCGGGTGATCATAGTTGGAGCTGGAGTTAAGATTAGATCTTGGATCTTTGCTGGTCGCGTGATCCCGCGATGTGAACTTTGTGTGGGGGACAATAGGATTACTAGTGTAGAATTTAGGGACTATTTATGGAGTATGACTTGTTAGGTGAATTTATATGACTAGTATGATTTGTATATAGTGTTTAGGATATGTGTATAATATTTGTTAGTGTGATTATGTGTGGTTATGTGTGATTTTAGTGCGTTTATAGTGTGTCTCTATGTCTCTACTTAGTAATTAGGGTGAGAGTGAAATTTGCATTTTCAGGTACTTTAGAACTTAGGCTCAATTACCTACGGCATCACAATATTACAGTATTAAAGCATTACAACATTACAACATCACAGCACACAGCACACAGTACTACAGTATTGCAACAAGTAATCTACACTTTATGTTCAATTACTCTACCAAACTTGTCTGCTAAGTAGTCTCTAGTAGACCATGTGTTTGCAGCCAAATCTCCATGGGCCCGGGTCCGGCCCTAGCTCCCCACAAATGGCCCTAGCTCGCCCCACCGCCGTGCCGCTATCAATCGAAACTTCTGGAACATAATGGCAAACTGCGCGCACTCCATAAAAACCGACAACTTTGCTCCACTTTTAGCTGTAACTAATATCATCATGACTGTAGCTCCTAACGTTAAATGGGCCCAAAGATCCAATCCTGAAGACGCCACCAAGAACGTGGTGTTCTTAACCATTGAAGTGTTTGATGTTAAAGATGTCAAGATTGATTTGACCTCCACTCATTTGAAATTCGATGCTGCTTCTCAAGATTCTAGTACCACCTACGCTTTAGACTTGGAATTCTTTGATGAAATTGATACGGAAAACTCCCACCAAAACTTAAACTCCGGGAACCATATATATATGGTGTTGAGAAAGAAGAACAAACAAGAAGAATACTGGCCAAGATTGACCAAAGATAAGGTGAAATACAGAAACATCAAGACTGATTTCGACAAATGGGTTGATGAAGATGAACAAGATGAAAAGGAAGAAACAGACGACATGGCCGGTATGGGTGGAATGCCAGGAATGGGCGGTGCTGGAGGTATGCCAGGAATGCCAGGTATGGGAGGTATGCCAGGTATGGAAGGAATGGGTGGAATGCCAGGTATGGGCGGCATGGGAGGTATGCCAGGTATGGATGGAGGTGCCGGCGGTATGGGCGGTATGGATCTCGCTGCCATGATGCAACAAATGGGCGGTGGTGCTGGAGGTCCTGGTGGAGACTTTGATATCAGTAAATTGGCCAGTCAATTGGGTCAAGCTGGTGGAGGAATGCCTGATTTCGGTGCCGCTGGTGAAGAAGGTGAAGAAGGTGAAGAAGGTGAAGAAGGAAAATCTGAAGGTAAATAGTTTTAACGGTCAAATATACACAAGATTTCGTGCGTATTTGTTGTCTTATATAATCTTTGCCCATTTACTTATGATAGTGCGTACTGGTATTCGAAGCTCTGAAGGTTCAGATATGTTAACTATATCCCCATCGAGCCCCATAGGGTCTGAAACATTGACAATGGTTCCAAAATCGCTTAATTTTCGAAGTAAATAGCAGATTTGGTTCAATTCCTGGCCAGTACTAATTACTCCGTCAAGTAATCCGTATACGGCTATGGCATAGGTTTGGAGGTCCAAATGTCGTGTGAGCAACTCAATAAGATCGCTAGCATTATCAACAAGAGTCAAGTTGGAGTTTGCTACCAAATTGAGGACTTTGACGGTTAATGGTTCTTGTATTAAAAGCTGATTATATATCGCGGGATCAAACACAATAATATCCACTTTATCACGTGTTTCGAGAGTAACGGTCCCTTTTTCTTCTGGTGATGTTCTAGCACCTTCATATTTCATATGGCCAACAGTTCGTAGCACCAAATCCTTGATATCACCATGCTGTGTGAGATAATACATCATATCTGGGGAAATATGTTTATCAGCTTGAACCAAAAATATTATGTGTGCGTGTGTCTACCGGTGAGATGAGAATTTTTCAAATACCAACCAACTGAAAAATTTGGAGCTAAGAGAACACTACAAGCACAGACAAGTGTGGAAGAAGGCAATGTTCAAAGGTGTATACGGAACGACAAGCAAAAGTCTACGGACTGTTCGTGGTGTAAGGAGCTACAGTGTAGCGGCCACCACGTCAGGAACTGACCATGAAACCTCCCAAAAAGCCATGAGAGAAAAAGCTGTAGCAGAAGCTGTGGCTAGAGAAGAAGAAGCACAGGCCAAAGCCAAGTTGTTGCTTGATTTAAGATTCAAATCTCAGGAACTCATATCCAAATTGAACCAAACCCCTGATACTTTGATGAAAACCCGTTTGAAGACTCTTCAAGATGATTTAAGTAAAATAGATAATGAGAAAGTAATGCAATTAGACAAGCAATTAGAAGAGTTTATGTTTGAACAAATGAAATTACCCACCCAAGAACTTACCAATAGACCTTGGGCATCGATAGAGTCTACAAAAAGAACTCTTAATCCTAGCTTAGGTAACAATAAGGCTACTGGAACTGGAGATAATGTAAATGAGATCAAATCCACTGCTTCAAATTCCTTGTTAAATAAATTTCCTTATTTAAGACCTACTCCCGACCATCATGAATATTCCACCCAGGAATTATATTTAAGACATTTGAATCATTCCAGACACTCGGGAAACTTGGGATCTAAATTAACTAATGTGTATATTCCTAAACATGAAGTGTCCAAGCCAAAATCCATTAAAGATATCACCATTTCTACTTTGATGGCTGCTGGGTGTCACTTGGGACATGCTAAAGCTTTGTGGAGACCTTCCACTCAACCTTTTATCTTTGGAGAGTACGATGGGATTCATTTGATCGATTTAAATGAAACTTTGGTAGCATTAAATAGAGCTGTTAAGGTTATAAAAGGAGTAGCCAACAAAGGAGGGTTAATTTTATATGTTGGAACCACCAAATTATGGGAACAACAAAGAGCTTTGGAAGAAGCTGCTAAGAGAAGTCATGGTTATTATGTATCTAAAAAATGGATTCCTGGGACCATTACCAATTTCACTCAAGTGACCCAACAACCAAATGAAAAAAGAATTGAAATCAATATGTTGGATGAACCTACTAGTCGGAACTTGGATAGTGGATCCACCGACGGTTTAATCAAACCAGATTTAATTGTGTTGATGAACCCTGTGGATAATAGAAACTGTATCAATGAATGTATCAAACAAAGAATTCCTACAATTGGGTTATGTGATACTGATATGGAACCTTCCTTGTTAACTTATCCAATACCCTCCAACGACGATTCCATGAGAGTTTCATCCATGATGTTGGGGGTGTTATCAAGAGCAGCCCAAGAAGGTTTGAATGAAAGAATTAATACCATCAAACAAGCTTCTGGTACCAAGAGATCTCGCTCCTAATCTCTTCAGTAAATATTAGAGTCATCTATCCATTGTATATAGTACTATCATAATAAATATCTAATAGTTCAAGGGTTTCTGGTGCTTTTTGGTGCCGTTTTTGCTAGTAGATCCATTTGGGTTTGTCAAGGTAAACCCTTTGTCTTTTATTTCTTGTTTAAATTGTTCTCGATGCTTTTGTTGCAGCTGGAGATACTCTTTAAACTGCGAGTTATCGCTTTCAATGGCCTCGGTTTGTGCCTGTTCCCACGCTAGAAGGGTATCAGTATCTAGTTCTATCTGGCCTATATCAATGCCAGTTGGTACACTGTCAACAGATGGTACAGTATCAGACGGGTCCAATGGGGCCTCTTCTTGATCTGAATCTTGAGTAGATGTTTCGGTATTATCTAAGATCTCCTTGAATATGGTAGACTCATTCTCTAGTATATACCGCCTTATCTCTGGGTCATTATTATCGGTGTTTTTGTACTTGTGTCGGTGAAACTCTAGCAATTCTGTGGCTGTTATATTCATTGTTGGTAGTTTGAGATGCGAAAAGTATTAGTGCTGCTGAGATTTATAGTGTAAAACATATTTATTCATATTAGTATTAGTTATTAATTATTAGTAGTAGTTATTAGTTATTAGTTATTAGTTATTAGTATTAGTTATTAGTAATTTGGTAGTATTAGTTATTAGTATTAGTTATTAGTATTAGTTAGCATCATATTAGCCATATGAGCTCTATTGGTTCTTCTTGTCTTCTTCTTCCTCTTCATCTTCATCTTCATCGTCACTTCTTTCATCTTTGGCCTCTTTGGTGAAAACATACCTTGCCAAGACCCTGAGGATCAAGAACAACCAGTACAAATTCACTAATTGTAAAGCTCCGATTAAAATGAATACAATTGGTTGAGAGATCCAACATTTATACTGCTGAGTAACCCAATTCAATTCCCAGGGTCCAACGGTTTTGAATTCAGTTAACACAGACCATAAAATCTTCAAATTAATATAGTGTCTGAGATAAGTCCACACAAATACAAACATGACCAAAAAGGGGCCTGTTATAGGAGAATTCATATAATTCAATAATTTTGAGGTTCCTAAGAAGAAATCGGAGATATCCATAGTAATAAACACTTCTAAACCGATCCAGGTGAAATGAAATCTATAAGAATTCCAAATTAACGCGATTGTAATAATATGGTGGAACACAAACTCGTAGTAGTCGGATCTAGGTTTTTCTACTTGAAGGATTAAAATTGCCGCTTGCTGTGTCCAAAAAGCGGCCTGGCCCAAATAAAAAAGTTTGAACCAGAAATCATGTGTTTTGTGGGGGTAATCAAGATACATTGGCGTAGTTTCAAAAAACCATAATGGAGTTCTTGACATGATCCATAACCCAAAAACTCCTGCTGAGCCACCATAAATTAAGGCATAAAACTGTTCCATAAACCGTTTAACCCTCCCTTCTTTAGTGATCTGATAATATGTAGCTAACGGCCGGGCCATCCGACACATGACGAATTCCCGGAGAAACGTGAAAAAAATGGCATAATAAAACACAAAGTAGAAATCATTACCACCTTTCCCATACTGATCGGTGCCTTCAATTTTATATGAAAGTACCATACAAGCAGCCAAAACCCCATGGATCTTACCCTCTGGATCAGAAACCAAGAAGATAAAAACCGTCACAAGCAACACAATAAGCGGATTAATCCATGTCTGTCTATAACTCAATTCTCTGTAGGCCACATACAATTTCTTCAAGATTTGAGTATCAGTGCTTGATTCTTTTGACAACTCAGCGATTCTACTATCACTTCTTTTCCTTTGAGAAGCACTTTCATTCATGGTGGAAAGCCCAGGAGAAGTGTCACCACCTCTAATGGTCCCTAAGGACGACCCTCTACGCCGTTGCTGGGTGCTATTGGTTGACATGTTCAGCTAAAGACCCTTGATGTTATTACAAAAAAAACTTGATGCGAAATCGGAACAATATAAATTCGGCCCCATATTCTTCCTCGGTTCCGGATCCATAGAATAGGGGTCAAAATAGGGGTAACCTCTGATGTTAAGCGGCTATGGTGTTAGCAAGATACTGTTGTTGAATTATGTGGCCAATAGAGCAGTTAGATTAAACTATGTGTATTATTAAAGAAAGAAACTATGGGGTAAATGTAAAGCGCAGGGAAAGAGCCCTTTATAACATTAGTTAACTGTTTATTGGGTTTTTTTGGTAGCAGATTCTTCCTCTTCTTCGTCTTCGTCTTCATCATCACTTCTCTCATCTACAGTTTCACCAGCAGAAGCGTATCTGGCTAAAATCCGGAAAATCAAATACAACCAGTATAAATTGACTAATTGTAAAGCTCCGATTAAAAAGAACACAATTGGTTGAGAAATCCAGCATTTATACTGTTGAGTAACCCAATTCAATTCCCATTCCCCCACGGTTCTGAATTCCGTCAATACAGACCATAAAATCTTCAAATTGATGTAGTGTCTGAGATAAGTCCAAACAAATACAAATATTACAAAGAACGGGCCTGTTATAGGAGCATCCAAGTAATTTAAAAGTTTTGAAAACCCTAAAAAGAAGTCAGAAACATCCATGGTGATGAAGATTTCCAAACCAATCCAGGTGAAATGGAATCTGTATGAGTTCCAAATTAATGCAATAGTAACAATATGATGAAACACAAATTGATAATGATCGGATCTAGGTTTTTCTACCTGAAAGATTAAAATGATTGACTGTTGAGTCCAGTAAGCGGCTTGACCCAAGTAAAAAAGTTTGAACCAGAAATCATGTGTTTTGTGGGGGTAATCAAGATACATTGGCGTAGTTTCAAAAAACCATAATGGAGTTCTTGACATAATCCATAACCCAAAAACCCCAGCCGATCCAAAATAAGTAATGGCGTATGCTTGTTCCATAAATCTCTTAACTTTGGCTTCTTTAGTAATGTTGAAATAAGCCGTCAATGGTTTAAATAAAAGACACATGCAAAATTCCCGGAAAAACGTAAAGAAAATGGCATAATAAAACACAAAGTAGAAATCATTACCACCTTTCCCGTATTGATCGGTGCCTTCGATTTTATAAGATGGAATCATACAAGCTTCTAAAAACTCATGGACTTTACCTTGAGGATTAGAAACCAAAAATATCACCACCGTAATCACCAACACCAAAAATGGGTATATCCAGGTTTGTCTGTAACTCAATTCCCGGTAAGCCACCCAGAATTTTTTCAAGATTTGGGAGTCTGTGGATGAATGTTTTGATAATTGGGCCACTCTGTCGGAACTTTTTTGTCTTTGAGCTTTGGATTTGTTCATGGTTGAAAGACTTGGAGAAGTATCCCCCACATCCATTCTTCCTAAGGATGAGCCTCTGCGCCGATGGGTGGTTCCGTCGGCGGACGTGCGTCCACTAGCCACGTCAGACGTGTTTGGTGATAAATGAGCGGAAGAGGACATCTTTTTTGTAAAAGCAGGAGCTTTTCAAAGTAATGAACGTCTAGTATAAAATACTGTGAAATATTGACGTATTTTTTCGTGTTGTTTATTATAGGCCATTTGGCGAGGGCGCGGGAGTCATTGGGAGTGGCGCACGACCGATCATCCGCACTGATAACTAAGATTGAATCTGATGGCACAGAATCTACACTAAATCTACATATTTAATATCACCATGTTTTCTAGACTGACCGGTGGAGATGCTCAATTGGAGAAGTTGATCAACAAGGCGACTGACAGCACGTTGATGACCGACAACTGGCGGTATATCTTGGATGTGTGTGACTATATATCCAATAATCCAGAGGAAGCCACCAAACTAGCCGTCAAGTATATAACGTTAAGATTAGACACAAAAGATGCTAATGTGTTATTAAGAACTTTGGCGTTGACTTTATCGGTGGGGAACAACTGTGGGTCTCGAATGAAGCAGGAAATCGCCACCAAATCATTTCTTTATGACTGTTTAATCAAGAAATTAAATGATAAGAAATTGCATAAAACCGTCAAGTATAAAATCACTGAAGTTATAAGCCAATTAAACGACTCTTATAAGGAAGACCCATCGTTGAAGCCTATGGCAGATGCTTTTAAAAAAATCAAATCGGAATATCCCCAGTTTCTTCAGCAGCTGAATAATGATAGTTCCATTAATAGCTTTGGGCCTTCTAAGCCAGCAAAACATGAAATCACTCAACAAGATAAAGCCAAAGAAGAAGAAGATTTCCAAAGGGTGTTGAAGTTATCTTTACAAGAATATGAACGAGAACAGTCAGTTAAAAAGGCATATTTAAATGATAAGCCTTTACCTGAGACTAAACCTTCTGCTAATAAAGCCAGTGCCAATGTTAATTCAGGAACTAAAACTCCAGAAGATACCATTGCTTCTATATCTAAAGTTAGAGCGTTATATGATTTGATTTCTTATGAACCAGATGAATTATCTTTCCGTAAAGGTGATGTCATTACAGTTATTGAATCAGTTTATAGAGATTGGTGGAGGGGTTCATTACCTAATGGGAAAACCGGTATTTTCCCGTTGAATTATGTGACTCCTATCGTTAATAAATCTCCTCAAGAGTTGAATCAAGAACTTGAATTAGAATCCAATATTTTAACTAATGATCTGAGAAAAGTCGATAAATTATTGGCGTTATTATCTAATAATTCCCTGAATGCTAGTGAAGATGAAATCACTCAACTTTATAATGAATTATTACCATTAAGACCCTCATTAGCAAAGTTTATTGATAAATATAGTGTGAGGAAAGAAGAATTGATGTCACTTAATGGACAATTAAATAATCAAGTGAAATATTATAATGACTTGGTGGATACTCAAATGAATCAAAAGATTAGCCACCAATACATCCAGCCTCAAATGCCATATCCACAGTACCAATCCACCCCACAAATGGGGGCCCCTCAAATGGCACCTCCTCAGTCACAGTACTCAGAGCCTCAAGTGCAACATCAATACTCAGAGCCTCAGTACATGGCTACCCAGCATACAAGCACCGGTTTTGGGAACGGGGCCAACGCCACCGGGGCCAACTATCCGTACCAATATCCAAACCAGCCTTCGTACCCTCCATCCCCCACCAATAGTCGCCATAACAGCCAGGCTCCTCAGTACCTGAATATTAATAACTTTCCATCTGTTAATGAGCTTTAGATATGTTATATAGATAACGTGATTAAATGAATTAGAGCTAGAAGTAAAGCTAGAGCTAGAGATAGGACTAGATCTGGACCTAGATCTAGAGCTAAAGCTGGAGCTAGAGCTAGGAATAGGGCGAGACATTAGAAACTATATTTAGTGAGATCGTAGATTTTCAAGCGAGAATATTCTCGCAACTCCCATATGTCTGATAACTTGTACGCCCACAGGGAGAACCAGAACAACGACCGGTTCGGGGAGCTAGCCCTGACGTTACGGCTGTTCCGAACTACAGTGGACGACATCAACAACAATGTCAATCAAGAAAACCTGACGTTGGATTTGTTGGGAGACAATTTTGGCCAGCTCATGAACCTGGTGAGATCAACTAGTGGAAACTTACGTAACGTCATGAATAGAAACGCTAGTCTTACACGAGTGGTGGGGTTAATTTTACTTGCATTTTTCATAATATGGATGCTTTATAAGTTAAGATGATAGTTGATGAATATATATAATTATTGTACTACATTGTTTACACCAAAGATGTTTATTAAACATAACTACTCTTTTATTGTTTGTGGACAACGTCGGATCCTAATCTATAGTTCCCAATGGCATTCCCCCAATGGATTTTGGCTCTGGTCACAGGCAATAATCTCCGTAAATTCTTGAAATATTTTTGGTTCAATTCATTGAAGTTATCCACAATTTTCAACGTGATTTTATTCTCGGAATCATTGATGAATTTAACAATGGATTTCCCACTGGTCGATACAGAATCACTCACCAGTTCATCGAAATTCAATCTAACATTCCCATCTTCGTAGTAATGGATATCAACCTTGATATCTCCCTTGATACTTCCATCTTTAATCACATACGTGGAGTTCCATTGGCCGGTGTAGTAGTTTTCATTGTTCAACCTTTGGCCTATAAGAACCACATACACTTCGCTGGCACTCTTAGGAATCACGGTATATGCAAATGTAGAAGGATAATGGTCATTCCCGTAGGTTTCTAATAACTCTACCAATTCATTGAAATAACTAGGCCCTGCTTCAGTGGGTTCGTAATCTTCGATATCTATGGCCTTTTGGGTACTCAAATCAATGTTGAATGCTTTCTTGCCAATGTAATCGATATATTTGGTAGATCCTGGTAATTTATTCAACTTGGAAGCAATGTATTGGCCAGAAAACACTCCTCCTTTTTCATTGACATAATCTTCAATTGAGTTATTGATTAATCTCTCATTGGTGTCGGTCAATATGGTGGATAAGTCTTCTTTAACCCCACTCAATTCTCCGGGTGGGGCACTTTCCACTAACGACGACACCAATGTTTCTAACTTGACTGACTGTGACATGTTGATGGTGATTCTGATTCTCCTTGCGCGCTGTCTATATATATAGAGCATTTGGGGATCTAATGAAACACCGCATTCTATGTAAAATATCTCATGGAGTGATTTAGTGTATGGAGGTATAGTTATATAATATGTATTGTAGAGAAATGGTATATAGGTATAGTGGCATTGGTATAGTGGGGCTATGATAATAAAAATGCTCCTGCTCCCTCATTAATAGCTTGCACCAACCGTTCCTTCATGGTTTCTTCAGTAGAATAATTCGGTAACTTCAAATAATTGGCACAGGTCATCACACTAGGCAAGTAATCATCATCCTTCAAGTCCCCTTCAGGATATTTCCTCACTACTGTTAATTCTGGATTCAAATTCTTAAACCCACCAATTGGAAGTTTGGGAGCTCCCGTCAAGAATTGCAAAAATGATCTCTTTTCAATATCATTAAACTCGACTAAAATATTCACCAATGTTCTAATAGCATCTGAATCTTTGGTGTACCCATGGTTGGCATTTATGGCTCCATATAAAGTGTCATAAGACCAATCTTCTTCAGCATTTCCAAATAAATTCACCAACTCTTCAGCGGAAAATACCACCAACGAGTTGATAGGGAACACTTTAGAAAACCCATCCATGAATGCTTTGGTTTGGGAAATAATCCCGGTGTATAAAGTAGCCTCGATTACTTTACTAATATAACTCTCGATGTTGGTGGAGTTTATGCTGATGTTGTCCCCATTGGGAATTAATTCATATGATGGGTATCCTGGAAGTGTGAATGACAAGGACAAATCTTCTAAAGTACAAGAGTCCACGGTTATTGATTCTCTTTGGTCAAGTGGGATTCCTTTATAAGCTTCCACATATTTCATTAAATGCTCCATCGAGTCGGCCAAATAGGAATCTACCATCCGAAGACTATTGATATTAGCGATTTTCTTCAAGTCATTGACTCCTGAGCTGTTCAAAGAATGATCATTGAATATTTGCACTAACCGTAAGAACAAGGAGTTGAATTTGAAATCAATGATCCTGGAATCCAATAAAGCTCTAGCAATAAATTTCCCGAGCATCGAGAATAAATATAATTGTTTCTTTCCATTTTCAGATTGGGTTTGTTTCTTATCCATAGGTCTAGGAAATAACCCAGTTTGATAGTTAATGAATCCTTCTTCATTCCCAGTATTATCATCATCTCTCCAGAGTCTCAATTTCTTCTTGGAAAACTCCTTAGAAACAGTCGAGTAGAATTCCAAAGTAGGACCAAGTCCAGACCCTACTTCATCAAAATATTCGATTTCTAAAACTCCAGGGGTAGTTCCATACAAGTTCAATACTTTTATAGCACTTTGTAAAATCAATTTCCTCGACACTCTCACTTTATGTCTTAATGGTCTGCCCAATTGAGGTCTTTGGCCTTGTAAAGATCTGTTGGTTCCATTATTTTCGTTCTCCTGATTGGTTCTTATTTGCCATTGATGGATCAATCTAGAATATCCAAACGACGTAGATTGAAGAAAGAAAATCCGGGTGTTAAGGGGGAAAATAAATGGAAATTGCCTGGTAACGTGAATAGCCCATCCAGGTAAGGTTCCACTAGCCACAATCAATGGTTCTTCTAATTGTCGATTGAGCTTGACAGATAATTTCCAGTTCATAAATTTATCATCTGAAACTTTACCATAGCCCAAAGTATTGGCAAACAAGTTCATTTCAAATAAGATCTTCAAGAGCTTCAAAATGTTAACACTGGTTTTATCATAGCTTTCTAATTCACTATAGTTAATGTTAGAACTATAGAGTAAACCATTATGACTTCCATCACCAAATTCGTTTGCAGTTTCTGACTCTGGGACTTTCCGGAAAGATATTTGATGGATAGTACTCCAGATTCTACCAGAATCAACAATTTCATCAGGTTCTGATTGAAGGGTTCTATAAATGGCTCCATAAATGGTTGTTTGATTAGGTATAACCTCGCCATTGATTAAAAACTCAATGTGGGAGGAAGAGCTTGTGAGCTTCTCACCCTTGGGTTTATTACCCACTTCCATATCCTCGTCACTATCATTTTCAGCAGCATTTATTTCATCATCCACGTCTCTGCTATCGTTAAGCTCCTCTGGGTCACTATCTTCTTCGATTCCTCTAGTGCCTCCAGTCAACTGCTGCAAGAAATTGAGTCTTTGGTTCAAAAACGTATCGATAGAGGTAAAGGTGGCAATGGCATGGACTGAAAGAACCATATTTTGCATGGTAGAAGGTAACTTTATTTGATCTGGATTCTCAGGCACCAATCTCAACTTAATTTGTTTGGCCATACCAGCAGTCTGAGAATTGTCATAATATATCGAAGCTAATCTCGATACTTCGCTATTATTACTTCCAGCAGAAATGATTTCAAACGATTCAGCTCTGGTAAGTGCCTCTTGAAGCTTATCAATAAATGTTAAAATCGATGACGAGTCGTTACTATTGTAGAACACAACCATAAAAGAATTATAACATACGCTGTTGGAAGCTCCTAAAGTTGGGGATGAAAATACTTTGGTCAAGGTTTGAATAATACCTGAAGAAATCAATTCAAAGCTTGAAACTCCATCTAACGTGTTTTTCAATTGTTTCCATAACTGCTTCCAATCCTCAAAGCCCATTGAGATGGTTGAAGATTCATCTTCTAATCTAGACTTGACTTCGTTTAACATATTATAAAACAAAGATGAATCTGTAGAGCCATTGGATTTCTTGATCTCGGTATAGAATTCTTCAATGTCGTTGGAAAGATGGAAAAGTTTGTTATAAATCCGATTGCTGGTTAGTTTGTACTCATATTCCTTGGTGAATTCGGAATCAATATACTTATTGTTATAAGTAGCAGAAAATGGTCTAGTTCTTTCATAGTCATCTTCAATTTGATCATTCAACCCAGCGGCCTTTAAGGTCTCGGCAATCAAAAGAACATCATTTATTAATCCTTCTTTCTCAAAGGTTTCAATGAAGATTTGAGGAGATGTCTTAATGAGATTCAACATGATTAATAAAGAACTCAACATCAAGGTATTTGAGTTCATCTTGGCCATACTATCAGTAGGGGTCTTTTTCTCTTGACTATTAAGCACATGATCCCCCACATCCACCTCGTCGTCATCTTCGTCCTCATCGTCGCTTGTTTTCATTTCTGTGTCGTTCTGACTCGAGGTGACTTTAGCTTCTGAGCCAAGGTCTTTAAGGATTACCGACTTATTTTGATTTACAATTGAAGCCAAAAGTCCCGATACTATCTCGATACCTTTGATCTTATCCACATCTTCAGGATTCATAAACTTGATAATTCTAAACAAGTTGATAAGACCTTTTCTTCTGACTTCAAAGTCCATAGTGGCCTGGAAACTATTGATGAGGAAAGACCAAATTTCGTTTATAAATTTCCAATAAGCATCTGGCATTACGCTTCTACAAAGGTCATTTCTCCTTTCATTTATGCTAACCTTTTCTTCGGTTTCTTCATGACTATTTTTCAAGAATGGGGTTTCTTGTGAGTTATATGATATTGGCAATAAGTAACCAATTAATGTTAAAAATTGGGAAAGTAATTCATTAGGAGCAGCCATTATTCCTTCAATTAACACATTATCATTAGAAGATTTGGATTTTATTACTTCTAAATTGGAAGTGGAGGAAGAAGTGGAGGAATTATTTCTGGAATACTTATTAATGGACTTTATTATATTTTCACCAATGTTAATATCCATTAATAAAATCCCCGATATATCCACGCTAGCACTCACTAGAATAATAAGCGACTTAATAAGACTAATGCAAGATCCAAAGTTCACGGGCAGTTTATTGACATCAGTTGAAGATGACAGAGACGATTTATTAGAACTTCTAATCACCGTTTGAACCAACTCATTCAATAAATCAGTTCTGGACAAGAACAATTTCTCCAAATAATTAGGATATGATCTGAAACTAGTGATTATTCTTGAGATAGATAACCAGGCATTTTCAATGACATTTGGATCGCTATGCTGTTTGGCCACGTTTGAAATATTCTCAAATACTCCATCAATTCTATCAAAGTTATGAACGGAGATATTAGTACACGAGTTGGCCACAATACTTAAACATTTTCTTTGGGAATGAATGGTTAAAAAGTCCAAATATTGTAAGCATACTGTCAACCCATCATTAGAAATAATTTGTCCATGGGAAATAGGATCTCTTGAAATCATTTGAAGTGTTTGTAGAGCCTGCTCAGTCAAATCAATAAATGAGATTTCACTTAATTTCCGACACAAGGTCTCAATGGCATTGTTATTAATAGCATCATGAATGAAATCTAGGTTAACTTCCAAAAAGTTATATAAGCATCTACAAGCCACTAGTTGCAATTCCAATTCTTCCGCAAGGTTAGGATCATTCATAATATCAATTAAAGCTTTGGCCAACCGATTAGAGGGAATGACTCTTTCGGCTGTTATTCCATTCATCATCAAAAGCCGTTCAGATAGCTCATTTAAAGTTTCTAATACAATATATGAGTCATCTTTTTGGGTAAGGTTATTGATAAGTCCATCCATTTCGCTATTGTTCTGGTTGAATCCAGAAGAAAATCCTTCACCCATTAGCCGTTGAATCACATCTACAAAAGTTTGTTCTCTGGCGGCACCATTACCGCCAGTTCCCTCGGTATTGGCTCCACCCCTCTCGGCACCAGCCCCACCATTTCTACCGTTAGAAAGGGACCCAATGGCTCTGAAAAATTCCGCTCTGGAGTCCTCTTGCCCGTTCCCAAGATCTTCTTCCTCGTCTTCTTCATCTTCTTCATCTTCCAAATCTATATTAATATCGTTATCTCTGTTGTTTCTTCTGGATCTGGCCTGGATGAGTCTTCCTAAGAAGTCGGAGGGATGTATATCATGGAACGCATCAGCTTCATCAAAGATATCGTCATCTTCTTCCCCTTCGCCCTCTTCCTCATCTTCCTCCTCCTCCTCTTCATCCTCTTCATCCTCTTCATCCTCATCCACATCGTCATCGTCGTCGTCTTCCCCCTGGCC
Source organism: Yamadazyma atlantica (assembly GCA_030561325.1). NCBI lineage: Eukaryota > Fungi > Ascomycota > Pichiomycetes > Serinales > Debaryomycetaceae > Yamadazyma > Yamadazyma atlantica. Next base: position 40,185 of record JAKTXA010000033.1, read on the forward strand.
ACTTTCAAAATAAAAGTCGTCATCGTTCCGACGTCTGGTTCTCCGTCTAGCTTGATCTGACATTCTTAGTAACGAGTCCTCATCTTCCTCATTGGAGCTGTGGGGGTCTTTGTCGTCACCCTGATCTCCATGGCTGGAGTATTCGGCATCTAGCATGTCTGAGTCTATAGACAGATCCGCTGGGTACTGTCTCTTATCTTTGGGATTTAGACTCATGGTTGGATTTGTGGGTTTAATATACTCAGTTGCAGTTGCCACAAGGGTTGTGCGTATCAAATGTTCTCACACTACTTTACAGGAGAGAGCATACGATAAGACAGAAACATCCTTACCCCTGCTTATCCAAGTGACTCGAGTTATATAGCATGTATTGGTGGTAAGATCATATGTATTGCTAAGAGTATATATTGCTAAGAGTATATATTACTATATTGCTAGTAGACTATATTTAATCAAATCCTTCGAATCTCCACACATCATTGTTTCTAATCACTCCATACTTATCAGATAAATGATTGAGAGCTTCGAAATCCTCTTTAGTAAGCGTAAAAGTCTGGATATTTTCATGGATTCTTTGAAATGTTCCGGTTCTTGGAATGGCAACAGTTCCTCTCTGAACAGCCCAAGAAATCAACACTTGAGCTGGAGTTACTTGGTACTTCTTACTCATTTGTTGAATCTCTTCATACTCAAAGATAAAGTTCCCAGTGCCTCCTAATGGAGAATAAGCTTGGGGAATAATATTCTTTTGTTTCATATAGTCCATCAACTTTTCTTGAGTTAACGCTGGATGGGCTTCAATCTGGTTGATAGCAGGCACCACATCGACTTCTTTGTCAGCAAACAATTGGTCAAAATGTTGAACCGTGAAGTTTGAAACTCCCAAGGTTTTGATTTTATTGGTGGTTTTATAGATTTTTTGCAACAGTTTATAAGTATCAATGAAATTCCAATCATCATATACCTTGTTATCGGTGCCTTCGATTTCAGAAAATGGCCAATGAATCAAATATAAATCAACATAATCTAAGCCTAATTTCTTTAACGAATCATCTAAAGCAGCAGCAGCATCTTTATGGTGCCAATTCCATAACTTTGTGACGACAAAAAGCTCTTCACGAGGAATTCCTGATTCCTTAATAGCAGCCCCTACTTCTTCTTCATTTCGATAAATAAACGCAGTGTCCAATTGTCTGTAGCCTGCTTTCAACGCTTCCAAGATTCCTTCTTTGTTCACTCTCATGGTTCCAAATCCCACCTTGGGGATCTTATTACCATCATTTAAGGTATAGGTTTCGGTATTGATCTTTAAGTCTGTCATATTCGATTGATTAGATGTGATTGAATATACTTCAATTGCTTATACTCCAGTTCTTATATATGGAGAAAAAATGAATATTGTCGGAGATTCCCTTCCTGAATAGGCACCCCCACTTGAAAAATTCCTTAGCTCGCAATGGGAGCGGATCGGATTCCCTGGGCAGAGGATTTACGGGTCGTATTTTGAAGACATATAACAGAAATGTTGTGGTTAGAGGTTTACGATGACCTGAGGCTAATTTGTTAACAAAGACATAGATCTTGAAAAAGGTTAATGACTGTTGTAGTTATATACTTGTGGGGTAAATCTGGCGAGCGGCTCCCCCACCTTTTGGGGGCCACCTTTGGGGGAGCACCTTGGACCGAAAATGTAATGTTACAGTGAGATTTTTGATGATACTTAAAAAGATTGGGATGGGTTTGTGGAGAATATGGGGGAGTGTGGGGGATGGGGATGTTAGATATGGGGGATCGTGGAGGAGGGGCTAGTTTGAATATCGTGGAGGTACAGGGAATGGGGTACAGGGAATGGGGTATAGGAGATCGTGGAGGAACGGAGGGCCGTGGGGGATCGGATCTGAAAATTCCCCCGGTTATCTCATCTAAAATGTACCTATTGTCTCAGCTATTGTCCCGTATGTTCCAGATCCCCCAATCTCCCCCAACTTCCTCCAAATCCCCCAACTTCCCCCAACCTTATGTGGAAACTTTCCGGTCGCTCCTCCACGCTGCAAATGGATCCCCCAATATTTTTCCATTTTCCTGCGTATTAAATTAAGTTGGGGGACCTTCAAAGCTTAAAATGAAGTGTTTTGAAGCATTGTTCTAACCATTCTGCCGGGTTAACCCTTTGGATCCCCCACTTTGTTAGCGTGTGAGCATTGTTGTTCTTATTTAAGTAGGATCCCCCACTCGCCCCCTCATTTCTCCGTCCAGGATCCCCCAATTTTCCAAGGCTTTTGTGCAGATCGGCTTAGTGACACAGGATTTACAGTGTCAACTTATGACGTCTGAAGTAGCAACCTCTTGGTTTGTTGGTCCATTCACAGACCCAAGTCACCTCAATAGCACTAAGTTCCTGAAGTTTTGGACGCCTGGTCAACTCAAAACTTGATTTGCCCTCGCCTTACCCGAACGTTGTTCCGGTGAACAAGGGCCCTGGGGCTCAAAGTGAAAATCCGAATAAATTTTTCGGAACAATAACCCTCGCAAGCAGCTTGGAGCGATGCACCAGCAGAATATACAGGTCTTACTCAACTTGTTGTCAAGCGGCTTTCGAGACGTGGGGGACAATTGTTATGGATCCGGAGGAGTCAGTGATGAATAAAGTTTTGAAATTTGTGGGGAACTCAGACTTATAAAGTCTGGCATATCTCTACTTTTTATACTTCAAAGTTTACACCCTTTTGTTCTTTCAGCCTTCTTCAGCCGTTTGACAAATTTTAACCATGGATGCTGCTGATAAAAAACCAGACGTGAGTCACGAAGAGGACCAGCCAGTCAATGAAATCGACCAGGATTCTCTTGAAAAATATAATTCTGCTGCTTCAAATGAATCCTTCAGAGATGACATTCCTGATTCTTTAAAACATATGTCTGATGAAGAAATTGACAGATTTATGAAAAAGACAAATAGAAAAATGGATATAAGAATTTTACCGATGCTTGTATTGATTTATATTTTGAATTATTTGGATAGAAACTCCCTTTATTATGCTCGTCTTGCTGGTATTGAAGAAGATTTGGGGTTAGAAGGAGTTCAGTATCAAACCTGTGTTTCCATCCTTTTTGTAGGTTACATTTTGATGCAAGTTCCTGCCAACATGTTCTTCAACAAAATGGCCAGACCTTCGGTTTTTATTGCTATAGTTATGACGGTTTGGGGGGTTATTAGTGGTTGTACTGGTGCTATTCAAAAAGATCATGGTTTTGCTGGATTACTTGTAGTCAGAATTCTTATTGGGGTTATTGAGAGTGCTTATTTCCCTACTGCCTTGTTCTTTTTATCCAAATGGTATAACGCTAAAGAATTGGCGTTTAGAACCACGGTTTTATACCTGGGATCATTATTATCTGGTGCTTTCTCTGGATTGATTGCTGCTGGTATCATCAACAATATGGATGGAGCAAAAAATATAGCAGCATGGCGGTGGTTATTTATAATTTTCGGGTCTATCACGGTTTTTGTGGTGCCTTTTGCTTATTTGATTTTACCAGATATGCCTCATAATACCAAATGGTTAAGTAATGAAGAAAAAGATATTATCATGTGGAAAATGAGAAGAGGTGTGGGACAAGATGATTTGGATAAATTTACTACCGATAAAAATTACAAACAATTGTTCATGTTAACTTGTAAAGATCCAAAAACTTGGCTTATTACTGGGACTTTATCATTTTTGGTGGCTGCTTGTGGGGTTACCAATTTTTTCCCTTCTGTTGTAGAAACTTTGAACTTTGATATGGTGATTACTTTAGTATTGACTGCTCCACCATATCTTATTTCTGTTGTGGCCACTTATCTTTGGGCTAGACATGCCGATAAAACTGGAGAAAGATTTTATCATGTTGTTTCACCTTTAGGAGTATCATTAATTTCTTTCATAATAGCGGCTTCTACCATGAACACTGGAGCCAGATATTTCGCCATGTGTATTATGATTCCTTCTTTATACTGTTCTTTTACCGTCATTTTAACTTGGATGTCTAACTCCATGCCTAGACCTCCAGTCAAAAGAGCCATTGCTATTGCTATCATGAATTGTCTTTCTAATTCTACCTCCATTTGGAATTCTTATTTATATCCTTCAGGTGATGCTCCAAGATACTTGACTGCTTTTGTCTGTAATTGTGTGTTTGTGTTACTTGCAATCGTTATGGCATTTATGACTAGATTCAGATTAAGACAATTAAACAAAAGAATTGCTGATGGTACCATGAACTGGAAAAACGAAATTGGGAAAGACAATGAAGATGGGAGCTTAATTTCTCCTGACTTTAGATATTTAGCCTAATTGTATACGATTTAATTTATGATCCAAGTATTGATAGTTTATCTTTTACATAATCTTTGTTGACAGTTGTAGTTTCTATTGACCATAGAATGGCTATGAATAGAAGGCTATGAGTAGAAGGCTATAGGTAGAAGAATAATGGGTGCAAAAAAAGAGATTGCAGCACGAGAGTTTCGCGTATGGTCTCCCACTACACTACTCGGTCTCGCTCTTAGCAGCTTAACTACAGTTGATCGGACGGGAAACGGTGCTTTCTGCTAGATATGGCCGCAACCGAAAGACTACCAAATTTGGCCTCTTATGAAACACTTTCAGGTGTGTGCAAAATTTTCTCTTTTTCTCTATCATTTTTTTTTTCTCTATCATTTTTCTAAGGTTGAGATAAGAAAGGGTCGCAAAAAATTAATTGTTCAAGGCATATATTAAGCCTGGCACTGCTACGGAGATTCCAGAGAGACATCAGCAGGACAACACACAATCCTATAACCCAATATGAATCTGGACTATAATACGCAAGATTCATTCTTTGGGGATTCTGATTTGGCTGAGGACTTCTATACTTACTACCCCCGTTCCTATTTATCGGCTCCAAATTCATATAGAAGACACCTACCGTGGACTCAAACATCCACAGAAAGACAATGTTTTAGCTTCAGTACCTTGGAGAAGCTAATTGATGAGGAATTGACGAGTCCTAACAATCCATTTTTGGAAACATCCCCCTATCGATTGAGGTATACCGTTACCCCAAAGGAAATCGATATCCCTTCAGTTCGCGAGGTTATTGATGAACTTTTGGCTGCAAAAATGCCTCCATGGAGTTGGAAAGTGAATGATGAAGAAGTGGCTTACAAGCATGCACTCAGTGCCCCCGATTATAAATTCTATACCTTTGAGTCTCAATGTATTTTAGACCTTAGTTATTCCTCCAATATACCCCTGGACAAAGTATTACCTTTCTACCAAGAGATATTCCAAGCGGCCCACACCACCAAATCAGGACAGGCCTTCCAAATCAAACGGTTTGAACCGGAAACTACAAAATTGGATGTTTTCTGTTTGACGCTTCCTGAAGAAAATTATGCAATTTGTGAATTAATTTGTGCTCTGTACCTTAGGATTGTCGACCCAAATGCTATGGTCTACAACACAATTCCACTCGATATCGAAACTCCTTTTCCACTAAAATATTTTATACTTCAGACCAGCTACCAAGGAGATCTTTTGCCTCCTAAGAATCACTACAACGCTAAGCAATATAAAGGGTCACAGGGGCTCGATCTTTCTGTACTCAAGAACACTCAGCTACATCCCTTAACGAAAATACCCTTTTGTACTTTCTGTCGTATAAAAGGTCACCAACTGTTTGAATGTGTCAAAGGTGGTAACAAGAAACCTTTCAACGGTGGACTATAAAGGTTTCAACGTATATCGAATTACTATAAAACACTATCTGGCAGCGCTGGTGAATTCCAACACTATATTATATAACTCCCGTTTCATTTCCTCAACACTTAGCTGGGACTTTTCCTTATCGAACCCAAACTCTGAGGCATCTATGGGGTCTGTGATTGGTTCGTCATTTAAATCATGGTAAGCTGCTACGTAAGGATGCAGTAATGCCTCTTCTACAGTGTACCGATTTGCGGGATTGAATACCAATAATTTTTCCAATAAATCAATGCCTAGAGGATTGATTTTCTGATGTCCATACCGAGCAATTCTATTGGGGTGTTTGTGGAAGAGAGAATCAAAATCTAGGGGGAGGTATCTCTCTAAAGACTTGATGTACTCTTTTGCCCTTTCGCTTTTGATACATTTAAGATCTTCTGGATTATGGCAAGGACTTCCAATTATCTCGAGAATCAACACAATTTGGTTTCGGAAATCTTTGCCTGGAAATAAAGGCACCCCTGTGAACATTTCTGCCAAAATACATCCCACGGCCCACATGTCTACTGCGGTGGAATATTGAGACGTAGATAACATGATTTCGGGGGCTCTGTACCATCTGGTAGCCACATATTCTGTTAGCATCGAAAGGGATTCTTTGGAATTGGATTTGACATCCAAACGACTTAATCCCATGTCACAAATCTTTAAATTGCAATGACTATCAATCAAAATATTTGAAGGTTTCAAGTCTCTGTGAATCACTTTGGCCAGATGCATCAACTTTAATCCTCTTAAAATCTGATATGTAAAATATTGAATATGATCATCCGAAAAGTTCTTCGCCCGGATAGCGTCCTGAAGGTCACTGGGCATATATTCTTGAATTAAATAAACATCGTTGAAAGTTTCATAGCTAGCAGGTCTCTGTATATCATACATAGTGACAATATTCTCATGGTTCCGAAACTTGGTTAATAGCTTAATTTCTCTCAAGGTTCTCAAACACACTAAAGGACTAGCAAAAGCATTGATTTTCTTAATGGCAACCTCTATACCAGTGGGTTTGTGAATAGCATAGCAAACTTTTCCATAAGCCCCTTCTCCAATAAAACTTATGATCTGGAATCTTCCAGAAATATTAAACGTGATCTTTCTCTTTGAAAGTTCTCCAGTTGATGGCATTGTCTTAAAAATATATTTTGATAAAAAACCAGCAGAGTCAGGATCTTAAGGTATTTATATTCCATTTCATTGATCTGTATATTTATTCTCGTCCAAGGCGATAAGCCGTAAATGTATAAAAAATACCACATCTGCAAAAAGGGTATCTGAAAAAGTACCACATCTGAAAAAGTGCCACATCCTGCAGATCACCCTGCAAAATCTGTTTCAGATTCGCAATCTGACGCAACTCTGAAACAAATTCTTATCTCTGCGGAGCTTATCTACGAGAGCCACTCTCTATAAGATATTTATGCATAAAAAATATATCCTCTATATAGATTGTTCAGGGGCCTGGGCCATGACTATAATTTATCGTAATACTTGCTAAGATCATACCTTTGTCTTAATGAATCCCCCCGTTTTTTCAAATATACTAAAGTAACAGATGCTACCGTAATAATCCCCATTAATATACAAAAAAGCACCCCCGTACCTAATGCTCTGATCAACGGTTCCACTACAAATGTGGCTATGGCAGCTAACACTTGTCTAATCAAATTGTTAAGGGCTACTCCGGTAGCACCTTTCCCAGGAAGCGTATCTACCAAATAAGTCACCGTAGCCCCAATGACTAACATGGATGCGAATCCAAAAATCGAAGTTCCGATCAAGGGCACGACCCAATGAACTCCCTTATCTAAGGCCCAGCCAAATATGAGACATGCTGGAGGATATAAAAGGACAGCAGTAAATAAATTCCAGGAGATTCTTGATTCTGGTCTTAATTCTCCGTTATGAGTTTCGGCATATTTCCTTAATAAGTGGTCATTCCATCTCCCTCCTATAATCGAAGCGATTACGTAGGTTACCGAGTTTGGAATATAAAGTAACCCCACAATCACCGAATTGAAACTATATGGTTCTCTGCTGTATTCATATGTGATACACATGTTGAAGAAATAAATCAATGCAAAACAGATGGCCGAGTATACGATCACTAAAAGGACCGGAGGATATGTAAGTAATACCACTGAGTGCATTGGTCTTATAAGATGCTCATACATTTCGTGTTTGATCTTTTGGTTTCTGGTCATTTTTGGAGCAGAAATTTGGGAGATGGTTTTGGATATTTCGTGTTCCAAAGTTTCTCTGTTGATTCTCTTTGAGTAGTTGGACCGGTTGGTTGTTAGGCGTGATAATGACGGCATGATTGAGTCTCCAACTCCTTGTTCATTGAGTAAAATGTCTGGGTTATCGTCTTCAGGTGATAAATGATCTGAACGAGAATTACGAGATCTTCTTGAAGCATGACTAATGACACTTTGAACCAAATCCAATGAAGGTTGGCGTGACATGGGATTAGTATCATCTTTCTCTTCGTTATCTTCTGACAGTCTTTCATCTGCCACTTGTTGAGCCAATAACTTTCTAATATTAGCCAAACTATCTTCTTTTCTTAATGTTTCTGGTAATGCAAATATGATCAACAAATCAGCAATTCCTGAGGCTATTACTAATACCCATTGGGTAGCTCTCCAGCCCCAGGCTTGAGCCACAGCCCCACCCAAAATAGGAGCTAAAAATGGTCCCATTAATGGACCTAAGTAATACCACCCCATTGCAGCTCCTCTTTCATCTTGTATATACAAATCCCCAATAGTCCCGGCACCTACTGCTTGAACTGAAGCAGAACAGCCCCCAGTAAGCACTCTGAATATAATTAATGCCGCTATATTTGGTGACAAGGCACAGCCAGTACTAAACCCTACAAATAACGTGAATGAAATAATATAAATATTTCTTCTTCCGTAGGTTTCACTAAATGCAGACCACCATAATGGAACGATCCCCAATGCCAATAAATAAATCCCCACTGAAATATTCACTATTGACACTTGTGTATTCAAGTCTTCTACAATATCATCAATAGCTGGTAACATGATGGATGTCCCCATAGGACCACAAATGGCAGCAAATGCCACTATAAACACAATAATGTGTTTGATATGAGGAGGATAGTCTCGAGGTTCGCCGTATTCCGGCAATATAGCAATCCGGGAAAACAACCCTCTTCTTTCTTTAATGGAAACCCGTCCAGTTTTATTTGAAGAATTGGTATTCTGATGCTCCAAATCACCGGATTCTATGGCAGATTCTAACGCTGACCTCAACTGAATAACTTGATTATCGGTGGCTGCCGTTCGGTCTCCTGGTTTTTCATGTTCATTTAGTTGACTACTATCACTCGAATGGGGATGTAGCAGCAGTTTGTGGTGTTCCGTCTTCAGCTCACTACTGGAATTATTATCGGGACTAAAAGTCGGAAGGCCTTCGGGACCTCTCCCTATTTGACTCAGGTCGGTATTATGTGAGTCTATCGACTCGAGAGACGAGATACTCCGTCGACTGGCTCCGTCTGTGTCTCGTTCTGTTCCCATCACCTTTGATAAGTACTTAAAAAGTTAGATCTTTTGATGCAAATTCGCGGCTCATGTGAAAGCCGTACTACAAGCCTGAGGGTACGGAATGGCTTGGCAGTAGAATCAGCGGGAAATCCTAACAAGGGATAATAAACTATTTGGTGGTATTAACCCATAATCTTCAACATGTCCAATGATAGTTTGAATAGTATTACGGGGATGAGTGGATTTAGTTTGATCTTATGGCTCGCGTGAGATTCACTTTCGCTTAGGAATTATAATTAGGGAGGCTGCAAATTAGCGCCACAAATAGGGCTACTTCCAACCAGGGCCAAGTGATCGGGGCTGACTGGTCCAGGGCCTATTTCAATTTGGGCCAATATCAATGCAATCCGTTCTATTTGACTTTATTTGTAGGTGGACAGAAATTCATTGGAGAAACCACCATCTTTGTTCACTGTGGTTTGTTCTTAGATTTGTTCTTCCAAAGTGTGATGGTGATCTTTCTGTTGCCACTTATTAAAACCTGGTGAAGTGTAATGTCAGCTCTAAGAAACTCTTGGTCACCTTATGGTCCAACAGTCCAGTGTCAATAGTTTCCAAGAATCAGTGATCTAGAAAGAATCACAAATAATTCCTTCCAGTGACGAAACAATTGTATGAAATCAAGATGAAGTCTCAAAGGATTCATCATTAACTGAAGTGAATGGTTGGGAATGGTATTGATCCATAACTAGAGTTTTACTAAGCCACTGGTACCATAAGCTTTTTAGACCGTAATGGGCACTTCAAGCACTACTGGCATTTGCAACCAATTTAGCACTTTTTGTGGCTACTATTCATGGCACCATTTTATGGTTTAATTCATTCATAATGTCCACGTCTATTATCTGTTTACTTCAACGAAATTCACGTCAGTATATACTCCACCAAAAATTAGGTTCAATATATGTTTTGTGAATTAGTGGCATGTGCTCGTTTGGCTGTCAAATTAACTTTCAATCGGCAGCTCGGTTATAATTTCCTTCGATCGGATTTATAAAATTCTGGGGCCTGCTCCCATAGTGTACTTTGATTTGTATTGCGTGTTGTAATAAATATCTGTATCTCTACTCATCATAGTGAAATTTCACCTTGTATATTATATCTGCTTTGTATGTACTGTAAGCATGTATTCACATTTGCAGCTATTATTTCTCTGAAATGTGAATTTCACGAATTTGCAACACTCATTCACAAGTGATTGAAAGTATCTCAAAAAGACTCCAAAAATCACCAAAAAAACATATACCACTTCTAATGCCAATACTATTGTTTCATGTTCTTTAATGATGAATTTTAATACTTATTAAAACACCTATTACTCTAAGTAAGAAGATAGGTTAAATATACCTGGCGCGCACACGACCATAAACCCATGAACCCGTGAACCGAAAAGTTTTGGGTGCACAGGCAATTAGTCCGAGTGGTTAATGGAAAATACTCGAAATGTGTAAGATTTTGAGAAAAAAATATCCTTAACGCTGGGAGTCCGGATGTTTTTTTTTTTTTAAGCACTACAATATACATTATGATAATATAACATATTTAAGAACTCACTAAAGTGGAAAACACATCACTTTAGCTTAAGTGGAGAAAAAATCAATAAATTGATCAAAAAACTCTGTTGAAAATTTAGATAGTAGAGATAAACCGGAAGAAAAACGACTTAAATGTCGTTTGCAACCATTGAGACATCCAATTGGAAGACTCATAAAACTCTTGTTGAACATGTAAACGTTGACAGGAAAGCATTAATTGGTAGGTAATACCAAGATAGGTATGAAGATGGTATAATTGTGAATTGGTATAGTTCACATTAAAAATGAAATCTAACCAATTCTGACGAGGAAGATCAGGTAGTAAGTAATTCCACAACTGAAGCGAAATCTCACATTCCGAGTATATGTGTCTCAGAGTATTTTGATACCTGTTACACATCATACAGGGGGAGTTAGGGGCCCAAGTTGACTCGAGATTCTCATAGGGAGCAGGAAGATCCCGATAAGTGATTCGAGCATTAGGAATAGCATAGGGCATTCGATAATTCAAATACCCCAAGTGAAATAATTTAATATTCCCAATTGGATAATCAGTTTTGTGTAATTGTGATTGATATTTTTGCCAGAAGTGACGAATCTCTGTTTCAGGAAGGTGATCCTTCAACTGAGAAGAGTAGTGTAACGTCTTCTGGTCAAAAGCTAGTTTGGCTGAAAGGTGGTGGAAAGAAGCTTCCGTAATCGGTTCTCGGTTTCGATCCGTCACCAGAGCAATTGGTGAGGGGATATCGTCCAAAGAATCATAGGCTTCTAATGTAATACTGGGATACCTTACTAACGATTGCCAGGCCGATAAATAGGCCTGTTCAAAATCATAAAACTCATTCAGTTCCCTAATAGCAGTTGATAGATCAAACAGAAAACGATGACGACTCACAGGAATTTCGGAGCCGAAGAATAATAACGGTAATCGCACCGTTACTTCATGGGCAGTATGAATGGCTCTAAGCCAGTTATATTTGGGAAGGCGCTGGTTTATTGCCGCAATAACAGGCGCAAAGCGTAAGTGTCTGGCTTGAAGTGATTCATTAGGTTCCGGAAGTATTTCTAAGACTTCAAGAATGTATCCGAGAACCTTGTTGTATATAAGGCTCTCGAGTTTTTCGCGAAGAATCAAAATTTCAGTGCGTTTTGATGAGACCCACACTAGATTCAATTAATTTTATGTTTGAGGCAACTTGTCCGAGTGGTTAAGGAGAAAGATTAGAAATCTTTTGGGCTTTGCCCGCGCAGGTTCGAATCCTGCAGTTGTCGTCATACATTTTTTTTCAATTCTAGTTCATGATATAAACTCTTTTAGTTGTTGTCATACCATTTTTTTTAGTAGTTTAGTTCATGATAGAACCTCATATTATAAGAACAAGTACAAGAACTGGAAACTATTTTTTATTATAATATACAATTAACTATACCCGTAAATTCTAACGATAGAAGTCTGGTCTAGAAGTGTTTAACCCATATTCACCCAAAGCACTACTTAAATCTTCCATAGTCAAGACCACTTTACCTTGTTGATTACCAGCGTTATTGGAAGAGTGTTGCTGAGGAGCGTCCCCATCGACATTACCACCAGCACTTCCTGATATCTGTTGTTGATTTGCGTATTGCTGACTTTGTAATAATTGTTTTGCTCTGACTTGAGGATTGGAAGAATTATAAAGAGCCGAGGAGTTTCTGATTCGAGAGTATTCATAAGCATCTTGTGCCACGTCCAGTATGAATTTTTGAGTGGCCAAAGCCAATAATCTCTTAATTTTGACATCTGAAGATTCAAACCCATTTTTGGCCAAATAGTAATCGGTCACAGCATCTGGAATGATTGGGGCATAATCACCATCCATTAAATCAAGTACTTCTTTCAAAGTTTTATCCTTTCTGGCTAATTCTGGTAACTCAGGTATTGCTGAATTAACACTTTCTTTAGGACCCGATGAACCATTAGTTCCATTACCGGGCTGGCTGCTATGTATATCTGCATTTAATTCGGGGTTATCATTCGTTTCTTCATCATTAAACTCATCATCCAACTCGTCCACATCCACATCCATATTATTGTCCACTGGGTCTTGTTCTTTACTCATCTTGGCCGTGTCGTATGGAGATTTTCTATGAACAATCAGAATATAATCTCTTGATAACTTTTGAAAAATATCGCGGTTTTCTCACACAAAGCCCATTATCATTAAATCTCTACTCACTACGGCTGGATGGTTCAACCACTTAAAAACCCTTACGAGTCGATAACCTTTGGGAACTCGCTATCTCTACGGGTGGACGGGGCCATTGGGGCCATGTCCTTGGCTCCCAATGGGAGGGATGCCGTGTTGGCCGGAAGAAGAGGGCTTTTTATCATTGATTTGGATGAACCGTTTACCACTCCAAGATGGTTACATCATATAACTTCTTGGGAAGTGGCGGATGTTCAATGGTCTCCTCATCATTTCGATAAACCGTCATGGTGTATATCGACTTCTAACCAGAAAGCTATGCTATGGGATCTTTCTAGACCTTCAGATAGTTCCATTTTAAATGTGCTTCACGAACATACTAGAGCCATAACGGATATAAATTTCCATCCTTCAGATCCAGAAATCTTGGCCACTTGCTCAATTGATACCTTTGTTTTGAGTTGGGATATGAGAACTCCTCGGAAAGCAGTTCAGAAATGGGCTGAATGGAGAGCTGGGGCTACTCAAGTTAAATGGAATCATGAAAATCCCTATGAAATTGCATCAAGTCATGATCATTCTTTCTATATATGGGATACCAGAAAGGGAGCTTTACCAGTATTGAGGATTGAAGATGCACATAGTGGGAAAATCAATGGAATAGACTTTAGTAATGGGCTATCTAGCATTATAACCTGTTCAAATGATCAGAAAATCAAATATTGGGATTTAAGTACTCCAGCTGCTCAAGAATATACTAAGAAATTCAATTATTTCGAAGAGGGGAAACCTCAAGATGATCTTTCTCCTTCTATTGTCTTAAATACTGATTTCCCAGTAGCAAGAGCTAGGAATCTACCGTTTGGTAATGAAAAATCTTGTGGGGTAATGCCTCTTAGAGGTGGTCAAGATTCAATACATATCCTTAACTGTGATGAGGCCATTAAAAATTATAACACTACAAATGAAACCCAAGTACTTGATTTCAATCCTATTCACTCATTTAAGGGTCATGGGGGTCCAATGAAAGACTTTTTATGGAGAAGGAGACATGAATCTTATCAAAATTTTGATACAAAACGGAATTGGAAAGAATTTCAATTAGTCACATGGTCTTCTCTGGATTATGATTTGAAATTATGGCCAATTGATGAAGATCTTTACAAAAAGGTTAATTATGATCCCCTTTACCAAAAGGTTCTTGATTCACTTCCAGGGTCAGGAGCAAATGTGCATAGTGATAGTAATTCTCCTGAACCTGGAAGTGAATCTGGTTCTATCAAACTCAATAATTCGTCCCATGATTTGACGTCCTTAAATCAACCGGCAAAATACAATTACAATACCTATTGTATTGAACCACCCATTACTTTAAACAATGTTCTCTATAAGAATAGAGGTGATTTACTTTCATCGTTGACGATGTTTCAAATAGCTAAGAAGAATAAGAACTTATCGGTGTTACCATCCCAATTAAATCACTTGGACTGGATTTCAGGGGTTCGTATGGGAAGAACCAATGACAAATCAGATAAGCCTAACGCCGATGATAGTCCAACCAATTTAGGTGAAGAAGTCACCTTTGTGGCACATACATTTCCCAAAGTCAGATTTGAAAAGATATCGGTGTCTACTGGGGAACTTATATTGAGTTTAAGGGGACCGGTACCGATTTTACCCGAATCAGCACAACAACCTCCACCAGGACAGAAGAAAACTAACACACCAGCATCTCCTGATGAACGAGATGATAACTCGACTGTAACGGAACAAGGGGTTGTCAATAATGGACTGACGCAGGATACTAGACCAGAGTCTAATAATCAAAAAGGAAAAGATGATGAGAAAAATGCTACCGTTGACAATAAAACTCAAGAACAACAATCTCAAGAGCCACCAGAACTGCAACATCCATCAGCACAGCTGGCTAGCTCTCCCTCCGTACAACCGGCAACCCAAGATACTTCTTCTCCAGCCCAACCACAAGGTGATACCGTTGAGCAAAAATTGATTTTCATTAGAATTGCCATTAACTTCCCTGGTAGCTACCCGTACTTAGATGACATTTCCCCCACACCTAATATGACCAAGAAATTTCAAAAGAATAATTTCATTCAATTCGATATCGAAGAAACTCACGAGTTGACCTCAGAAATCAAGGAAGAAATGATGAAGAATTTGAAAGAGATATCTCAATTTTTCACCAATAGACATAAGCGGTTTTGCTTAGAATCCTTATTGAGATATCTTATGGGAGATAAGATCAATTTAGATGATGCGTTAATCGTTCAAACTCCAATGGATGAACCAGATGACGATGAATTTATCCAAGAAATTGGTAATGAAGGATGGGCAGACGATTTGATTAATCAGCAACCAGATGATTATGATAACATGAACGATTCAACTGAAGATGACGAGTCGTCTGATGATCAGTTTTCAGATTTGATGCCGGCATTAAATGATGAAGATATGATCAATAGTACTGGGTCGCTTAGTAAGGAAGATGCCACCGATCCCAATGGAGTGGCTCTACGGTCTAATTTATTGGACGAAACTGAAGATATTGAAAAGAGAAATAAATATTTCGATTCCACACCTATACCTAAAGGGTGTGGGGCCGTCTGGGCACCCAATGGACAATTGGTTTGCTTCTTCATCCCTAAAGAAACAGAAGAAGAGGAAAACAAGGCCCTTCAAAAGTTTAGTATTTTTAAATTTACAGATGCTGGATTTAGTGTGGGGTCGAATAATAACCACCACCATACCAACCAAGATGCTAATGCCGATAAAGATCAAGACACGGACGCCGATTCGATGAATTCAAAGAATGGAAATGCTTCTGACCTGGAAGATGATAGCTCATCCACTTCGAGTGATAGTTTTACTAATGAGTGGGACGATATAGAAGATGACTACACTTCAAGGTTCAGAGTTCCTGGGTTATTCAAGACCTCTGTTGGGTTAGGTAACAGGTATGTGTCCACCAATAACACTAGATTCAATAATACCATCAGTAATGGAGGAACTGGGTCTAACTATAAGTCTTCATTACCAGGAGCCGAACTGACGGATATGGGATTACCACCTAAAAAGAGAAAGAATAAATCAGACAAGAAGAATAAGAACATTGTGGGAATCTTTGATTTCAGACATTTGATTCCTGACAAACAAGAGTTAGCTAATGAGTATAGAGTGTTGGGAGACTCCCCAGAGAATTTGGCCAAATATAACAGTCAAGTAGCCCGGAATTATGGGTTGACCGAAATCAGTGATGCTTGGAAGCTTCTTGAAATGGTTTTAATCAAAGATATTGAAATTAATGACATTAATCCAGTATATCATTCTTCGGACGTTCTGAAAATTGCAAACCCTACTGTGGCCAAAAATGTGGAAGCCATGAACCATTTAATCCACGTTTCAGAAATCACCAAAAAGTTGTTTTCCAATAAGACTTATAGGTTTTATTGGGGGACCCATCCATTTGGGTTTTCGTGGTTAATCAATGAGATGATCGATTACTTTGAGAAACGAGGAAACCTTCAAATGTTAGTAATGATCTCATGTATTTTGTATGAAAACACCAGAAATGTCAACGAAGATGTGTTCAATATTCCCATCCATACGCCATATAATACAAAGCCTCAACCTCCTTCAATGATACAATTGAAAAGGTTCAACGAGTCATATATGAATAAGAGGGATTTGGACCGGAATTATTCTTTCCATGAATCTTTCAGTACGGATATATCCGAGTTGAAGAATGATAACTTCTACAACACTAAGCATAGGAATTCCTCGTTGCTGATATTTAAACGAGATTCACCAACCACCCTTCAGACTCCTGGGGATGCCTACTCTAAGTCGTTGATGTCAAATTTTGAAGAAGATTTTCTGGAGCGACTGAACAGCATGTTTAAGAAAAGCTTTACTCTTAGCAGTCCCTTAGACTCCGAGTACAAATCTCGACGCCAGAGTTCCAGAGCATTTGACTCTAGAAGACCTAAGAATATCACTTCTGCGGTAGGACTGAAACGGTCCTTTAAGAACGGTACAACAGTACGCCCACCACCAACAGTTACTATTGATTTCGAAAACATCGACAGTTTGGATTTATTTGATGACGACTACAACAAGCCCTTGTTGAGTAGCCAGGATGAAAATAAACTTATGCTTTACCGAGAACAATATGCTAACATGTTATATTCTTGGGGGTTACCTGCCAATCGGATTAAGATATTGAAATTCAATTATCCAAGTTTCAGCTGGGAAAAAAACGACTCCAAGTTTACAGAACATGAATGCAAATTCGGGTTTAGAAAACAGGCCAAGCTTATGAGTCCTACTAAATCCAGTGCCGATGAGATCTACCCATTTGTGGACCAAAAGTCGTCTATCAAATCATGCCAGAAGAATCCCTGGGTTCTGAATGATTCCAATGAATTGAAATACTGTAACTTGTGTAATCTTTTGGTGAGTAAGAGATTGGTGATTTGTACAAACTGTGAACATGTGCTTCATTCTCATTGTGCCCTTGAATGGTGGAGAGGTAATGAAGAAGATGAAGAGTGTCCTAGTGGGTGTGGATGTAAATGCTTAAATTATAGATTGTAATATAAATACACGAACTATTATGGGACTCTAGTATCAGCAATTTGATCTTTGAAATTTTCATCCCATTCCTTACAAAGAGTATCAAGATATGCAATCACGTCTTCAGAACCTGTGGCATCAACTTCGGCATAATCGATATACTCTTGACCCCATTTTTCCGTACAAGATATAACCTTTTTATCTTGTTTTTCATCGTCTTTCAAAGCACAACTCACTAAAGAATTAGCAGCTATATACCCATCAATGTTATGAATCTTTGATCCCAATAATCTGGCTAAGTAAAATAACCCAAGCATTGAATAAAACGTAAAGAAATTCAAGTATTGATAGAAAGCAAAACTGGTAAAAATTCCAGGATTAACCACATACAGACTAATATTATAAGCCTTTTTATATTTCAGATAAATTCCCATATGAACCAAGTCTATTAATCTCTTAGAACCTTCATAAGGAACCGGGTTTTGAATCAATTGCAAATCATTAAAAGATAAGTATTTGGGTTCAGAAACCACCGAACTAACCCAAATGATTTTCCCACCTTTAAGCAAATGTTTGATTTTATGGATTAAATAATATGGTCCAAACACATTACCTTGGAACAATAAACCCATATTATCAGCTGATTTTAGACCAGTTCTTTGGATTTTGAACATTCCTTCAGATACAGCTTTCATGGGATTTTTCATAATATCTACCACGGCAGTTTTCCAATCAATTCCAGCATAGCAGGTTTGAACCGAATTCAAGAATAAGTAGTCGATTTTTTTATAGTTTTTATTCAAATCATAGTAAGCAGATAATACCGAAACCATATTGCTGAAATCCACAAGAATATAATCATATTCCATTTGCATAGACTTGCCCTTATCTTTACCATATTGGTTTATTTCATCAATGGTGTCGAGGGCTTTAGGTAATGTACGGGAGGTGAGAATTAATGTGAGTTTTTCTTTCTCTTGTAAGTTGTCTATCAATCTTTTCCCCAAGGAGACTCCCAAATTGGAAGAACCACCTGTTATTAACGCAACTTTATGGTCCATAGTCTTTAGTGAAGTAGTAGTATTAGTTTAAATTAACTGCGAATTGTATCTCGTATAGGCTCGCTTAGTGCGACGAGCTCGTACCTATTTTGAAGTAATACCGTGGTTTGGTTCAATTGTAGAGACCCCAGACAAAGAGTGAAGAAGCAACTAGCAAGTCTTTAACTAAGCTTTCTTAATACAAAAAAAAATGGTGAAAAAAAAAGGTTATTAGTGTAAAAGGGTGGAAAAAAATAACGACAACTGCAGGATTCGAACCTGCGCGGGCAAAGCCCAAAAGATTTCTAATCTTTCTCCTTAACCACTCGGACAAGTTGCCGAAACGATGAAGTAATTATGATATAGATAGGGTCATATCGTAACACAGTGAAAAACACCCGGACTCCCAGCTTAAAGCCTTTGGATCTCGCGAAACTTCCCTAAAACATCCGGACTCCCAGCTTGAATCTTTTGAGATGCGAGTTAAGTGACTTACCCAGGACTTACTCAACCTGGACTAACTCATGCACCGAGAATTGTCACCTTAACTCGGTTCATGGGTGCATGGGATATATGAGCCGTGCGAATTTGTAACATAGCAGAAAGTCAATTGATCCTTACTTGTAGAATAGGAGGTTTTTTATACGTTAACGTGTAGTACAAAGGCGATAAACCTTGAAAAGTATCAATATTCAAATCAAATACCTATATTTCTAATAAAACTAAACAGAAGAAAGAGCATTCAGGAATCACTTAGTATGTTTCTTGAATTTGGAGATAGTAAAGAATCCTTCAATTAAATGAAGGGAACACCAAGCAAGAGATTGAGGGAAAGGAACTCTATACTTGATGATATTAGGAATCGTAAAGTAAGACACTTCAAAAAGATGAATCACATAAGTGGCAATAGCAATTTTCTTAATTCTATCAGCAGCAAAACCGATAACTTTCCACAAAGCATCAGGAAAATAAGGAGCAAGGTTGGAGGTGATAGGATCATTTTTAAATAATTTCTTCAAGAAATTCATATCGTAACAACCAATAGCAAAGATAACAGCTATAGACATCATGAACACAGAATCTTTAGTTATTTCCGGGTATTTGGTGACTTTAACATGAGAATATCCTTGTTTAGCAGCAGCATATTTAGCCATAGACACCAATTTGTCTTTGATTTCTTTCATGGATTTAACCTTAACGTTTTCATCTTCAGGAATGTCAGTCCATTTGAATTTAGCCACATTATTATAATCAGAATCAGTATTATAGGAAACATCCATTGATTTCTCATTAATAGCAGAAATATGTACTGAAGATTCGTCTAAAGTGGACAATTTCACTTTTTTGTACCCCACCAAATAGTCAATTAAGGCCAATTGGTGGTCTTTGTTCATATGGCTGATAATTCTTTGACTTGGATCCATTTTTGTATATGAGTTGTAGAAAACTTGAAGTGTTCTTGAGATTATTTTCACAGTCTTTTTCCTCTGAAATGTTGGGGAAGTGCGAAGCGAGCTCGGAGTAGAAACATGGGCAGGAGATAAGCCATGGGAATGTATGGAGATGGAACGTTTGTAAGACTAAAGAATCGGTTGTAAGCTATAGAGGAGGTAAAAGGAACGGCTGGAGTAGAAAAAGGAGAAAAATTGCACAAAAGAGTAAAAAATTAGACAGTAAGACCTTGAGATACTAAGACCTGAGATTTTGCAGCAAAACTAAGGGAGAGGATTATTTTCAGATAGACAGGAGAGTAAAGCCATACTAATCGAATAAAGCCAGAGGGACTAGCCAGACAAGCAGTTACCAGCGCCCTAACCAGTCGTAAGCACTAACCAGAAAATCACCTAACTAGGCCTAATCGCACTAACTATATCTAATCACACACTTCCCATACAAATACTCAAATATTATACCAATGCGAATACTGCAAAAGGACCCTTTCGGAGTTAGGACAAGGATCAAGGTATATATAGTTTGGAAGATCTCATAGAATTAAGGAAAGTGACCATAACAGAAACAGCTCCTTCTAGTTCCAAATACCAAGAACATTCTAAGTCCAACATTCTAGAACATTCCTGGCCTGGAGTGTCCCGAGAATTATAACATCAGGCCACGCTTATCTTATCTTATCTAATAATAGCCACTGTAACACGTTCAGGCGGTCAACATCTGATTCCATCTGATTAGGCCCTATCTGACGAGGCACCATCTGATTAGCTCTAACTGGGCCCCACCTGACGAGGCCCTAGCCCCGCCTGACGAGGCCCTAGCCCCGCCTGACGAGGCCCTAGCCCCGCCTGATCCCCCTCCTTGCTGTCCTCGTGGTTTGCACCCGATGGGTCCTGCGGATCTCCTGATTAGTATTATTTTACTAAGAACCCCCACACTATTTATAGGCCCACAGATTTCCGCTTTATTCTTTTTCTCTTTTATCTCTCTATCTCTTTATAAGAAATCTTTGGCGATGTCAGACTTCCCCGTACCTCAATTGAAACGGACCAATACCGGGTTCACTCCTACTCAAATCGTTGCTTATGATGATTCAATTCCAGACCACGCAAAGAAGACTTGGTTAAAGTATAGTAAATTAGACCCCTTTGGAGCTGTGGCCTCTGCCAAAAAGAAGGAACACAAACAGAAGAATGTTGAAGAAGAATTTGAAAAGAAGTTTGTGAATCACGTGGAAACCACTTTGGGGAGAAACATGTTAAATTGTGACCATTTAGCTGCTTACCAGGCCTCTTCAATTTCGGTTAGAGATGAATTGATTTTGGATTGGGCCAACACTCAACAGAAACAAACCACCCACGACGGGAAGCGGGTTTATTACTTCTCGTTAGAGTTTTTGATGGGAAAGGCCATGGATAATGCTTTGATTAATTTGGATGCTAGAAACAACGTTTCTAATTCTTTGAAAGAATTAGGATTCAATTTAGAAGATGTGTTACACGAAGAACCTGATGCAGCGTTAGGGAACGGAGGGTTAGGTCGGTTGGCGGCCTGTTATATTGATTCGTTGAGTTCGAAAAACTATTCCGGTTGGGGTTATGGATTAAACTATCAGTATGGGATTTTTGAACAAAAGATCATTAATGGGTACCAAGCAGAGTTTCCAGACTATTGGTTGAAACATTCGAATCCTTGGGAGATCATGAGAGAAGACCTTCAAATCCCAGTGGATTTCTATGGGTATGTCTATGATGATACTGATCCTAATACTGGAATCACCAAAAAGATCTGGAAAGGTGGAGAACGGGTTTTGGCAGTGGCAGCTGATTTCCCGGTCCCAGGGTTTAATACAGATAATACCAATAACTTAAGATTATGGAATGCTCGGCCTACCAATGAATTTGATTTCAATAAATTCAATTCTGGGGATTATCAACAATCGGTAGCTTCTCAACAAAAGGCTGAATCCATTACTTCGGTGTTATACCCTAATGATAATTTCTATAAGGGAAAAGAATTGCGGTTGAAGCAACAATATTTTTGGGTGGCTGCTTCTTTACATGATATCGTTCGGAGATTCAAGAAAATCCACCGGGATAATTGGGATCTTTTTGCTGACAAGATTGCCATTCAATTGAATGACACTCATCCTACTTTAGCAGTAGTTGAATTACAAAGAATCTTTGTGGATTTAGAAGGGCTTTCTTGGGATAAAGCTTGGTCAATTGTCACCAATGTGTTTGCTTACACTAACCATACCGTCATGGTTGAAGCTTTAGAAAAATGGCCTATTGACTTGTTGGGTAATTTAATTCCTCGCCATTTGGAGATAATTTATCAAATCAATTACTACTTTTTGGAACTGGTTAAAAAGAAGTTCCCTAATGATGAGGACTTGTTAAGAAGAGTATCATTGATTGAAGAAGGTCATACCAAATCCGTTAGAATGGCTTATTTGGCAATTATTGGGTCTCATAAAGTTAATGGAGTGGCAGAATTACATTCTGAATTACTTAGAACCACTCTTTTCAAAGATTTTGTCAAGATTCTTGGTAGTGATAGATTCACAAATGTTACCAATGGAATCACTCCTAGAAGATGGTTAAGACAAGCTAATCCGGAATTAGCTAAATTGATCAGTGAGTCATTGAATGATCCAGATTATAATTATTTAACCAATTTAACTGATTTGAAGCATTTAGAAAAGTTTGCTGATGATCAAGAGTTTTTAATTAAATGGGATCGAGTCAAATTCAATAATAAAGTCAGACTTAGTAAGTTGATAATGGAAGAAACTGGAATTGAGGTGGATCCTCATGTGATGTTTGATATTCAAGTTAAAAGAATGCACGAATATAAAAGACAACAGTTGAATATCTTTGCAGTAATTTACCGTTACTTGCACATCAAATCCTTATTATCTCAAGGAGTATCAATTGAAGAAATTAAATTGAAGTATTATGTTCCTAAGTGTAGTATTATTGGAGGTAAAGCTGCTCCTGGGTATTATATGGCCAAAACCATCATTCATTTAATCAATGAAGTAGGAAGAGTCATTAATAATGACCTGGAAATTGGCAATTTGTTAAAGGTTGTGTTCATTCCTAATTATAATGTATCTAAAGCAGAGATTATCTGCCCAGGTTCAGACTTATCTAACCATATTTCCACCGCTGGGACAGAAGGGTCTGGAACTTCTAATATGAAATTTGCTTTAAATGGAGGATTAATTATTGGAACTGTGGATGGTGCTAATGTGGAAATCACTAGAGAAATCGGGGAAGAAAACATCTTTTTGTTTGGGAATTTGGCTGAATCCGTTGAAGGATTAAGAGACCAACACAATTCCAATGGAGCTCATATTCCTGCCACTTTACAAACGGTGTTTGATACCATTGATTCAGGAAGGTTTGGAGATCCTAATGAATATAAACCATTACTAGACAGCATTAGAAGTCACGGAGATTACTATTTGGTGAGTGATGATTTTGATTTATTCTTAACCTGCCACCAGAAAATTGAAAAGGTTTACGGTCATCACGGAGGAAATGAAAAAGATAAAGATCATTTAACTCATTGGGTAAGAAAGTCTGTGATTAGTGTGGCTAATATGGGATTCTTTTCTTCCGATCGGTGTGTGGATGAATATGCCGATAATATCTGGAACATCGAGCCCCTCAATATTTAGACGAGCTGAAAGAGTCCCAAACTTCAACCATATAGCTAGAGAGTAGCTAGAGAGTAACTAGAGAGTATAATAGTTAGTAGTGTAATAAATGTTTCAATAGTTGAATTACTGCAAATAGCCAGACACGACCATTCCCAGTCGCGATCAGACACCAAAATCAAAGCTATATATAGCATCCACATTACCAACGGGGCACAAGAAGCGCATTTAACAGCGGTGAAACGTCAGATGGACCTGAGTAGATAGCGAAGCAGCGCCACCTGAGAACAGACGAGACCCAGACGGACCTAGACGAGACCAAGAAGAGACACAGTTCCCTGACAGTTCCCAGACACGCTTTTCGATAGGAGTAATTACAATGAAACTTATCCACAGCGTGTTGGGTTTACTACTCCAACTCTTGGTAGTAACCTCCGCTTCCCTAAAAGAGTCCAACAAACTCAAAGACAAGTACTTGATTTCCACGCTTCCAGGCCTTCATTCCAATATCCCCAAAGATGAGGTTCCGTTAATGTTTGGGGGCCAGTTGGAACTTTATAAGGAGAACAACACCCATTTGTTCTTCTGGAAGTTTCAAGATAGCAATCCGTTGCCGCAGTATAAAAAAAGAACCATATTTTGGCTTAATGGAGGACCTGGATGTTCTTCTATGGACGGAGCCTTAATGGAAGCTGGGCCATTTAGAATAAATGAACATCGAGAAGTCACGTTTAACAATGGCTCTTGGCATAAAGCTGGTGATATGGTGTTTGTAGATCAACCCGCTGGTACTGGGTTTAGTTATACCGAAGAATATGATCATGATTTGGACCAAACCGTATGGCAATTCTTACGGTTTATGGAACGGTTTTATGAAATGTTTCCAGAAGATATCGATAATGAGATTGTGTTTGCAGGAGAAAGTTATGCTGGTCAATATATTCCCTATATCGCCAATGGGATCTTGCAACGGAATAAAAACTTGAAGGAGGGGGAAAAACCATATAATTTAAAAGGATTATTAATTGGTAATGGTTGGATTGATCCTAATGAACAAAGTTTATCATATTTACCGTTTTCTTTGGCAGCTGGAATTGTAGATAATAAGAATACCGAATGGAATGATCTTCTTAGACAACACGAGAAATGTCAAAATGCCATTAACTCGATTTCAGGTGATAAATTGGATGATTTTGCCGTGGCATCGGAAATTTGTGAAGAGATTTTAACCAAGATCTTAAGAGCTACTCTTGATAAGGGTGCTTTTAGTGATGCCCAATGTTATAATATGTATGATTATACTTTAAAAGATTCTTTCCCATCTTGTGGGATGAACTGGCCTCCTGATTTGAAGTATGTGACCCCATTTTTAAATGAAAAAGATGTCCAGCACGACATTAACTTGATTTTATTCAAGAAATGGCATGAATGTTCGGGTAAAGTAGGAAGATTCTTAAGGGCCAAAAATTCCATACCTGCCGTCAAACTCTTACCGGATATTTTAAAAGAAATCCCTGTGGTTTTATTTAATGGTAACAGAGATATTATTTGTAACTACGTGGGGACTGAAAATTTCATCAAGAAATTAGACTGGAATGGAGCCACAGGATTTGAAAATGATGAGCCCTATGACTGGATTTATGATAATGAAAAGTCGGGGTATATCAAAACCGAAAGAAACTTGACGTTTGTCAATGTTTTCGATTCTTCTCATATGGTACCTTTTGACAAACCGTATGTGTCTAGAAGTTTGATAGATCTCTTGGATGGAAATTTCGATATGAAAGCTGCTGATAAGTCTCAAAATGCTACAATTATTACCTATCCATTAGGGGTCAGAAAAGCAGTTGAGCTTGAGCCAATCCAAAGTGTTACCACCAAACCAGTTCCTACTGGAACTGAAATCATTGGATCTTTTACTCAATTCGCATCGTCAACAGCCTCTTCAGGTCCAGAAGAATCTAAAGTTCCAGGAGAAGAATCAGATTCAGACTCAGACTCAGATGAAGAAGATACTTCCCTGAACCGGATCACCAGAATCATACAATTCGTAGTGGTAGTGATCTTAATCTGGGGTATTTATATGTTATACAATGCCTATAAATCCCGGCCTTCATCCATCATCAAGTCAGGCCCTTCAGGTAGAAAGAAAAACGTCCAATGGGCTGACCAATTAAGACAGTTCCAACAAGACGATGAGGACTCTAGAGACCAAGGATTCCTTGCTAAAACATTCAATAAGTTCAAAAGAGCGGGCACCAGAGGATACCAGCCCGCCAATGAAGATGACTACCTTGATGAAATAGAAATGGGAGACAATTTACAACAGCAGGCTGAAGGAGTAGATGATTTTATTATTGATAGTGATGAGGAGGGTCCTTCCCCTGACTCTAGGTCACCTGACTCCTCTGCCCCTAGCAAGCCTAACAATAGTAGCTAGATAGACATTGTGTAATCCAAGTCATTGTAGAGAATCCAAGTCATTGTAGAAATCCAGGTCATGTAGAGTAATTTAGTGTAGTGGTATAGTGCCACTTACTATGGTGCGCCATATTCGCGATGCCAAAATTTTTCAACTACACCAAACCCCCAAACCTCCGCCCCATAACACGAAATGTTCAGACAAAGTCTCCGAACATTGGCCACCGAAGCCAAGGCCAACACGAGAGCTACCGGTGCATCCAAATTCCACATTCAAGAGCCTCCTAAGTATACTTTAGGCTCCTTAAGAAGTTTCCCCTCCCTTGAACCACACGAATTTGTTCCGTTACCAAACGATTTCTTGAACTTACCAATCAGAAGAGACTTCTTATGGAGTGCCGTTGTGTTCGAAGCCGATAGAGCCAGAGTGGGCTCTGGAAATGCCGTCACCAAAAGCGACCAATTGTATTCCCATAAGAAGTTAAGGCCGCAAAAAGGGTCCGGGAAAGCCAGAGTTGGGGATGGAAACTCTCCTCATAGATATAATCCCATCAAGGCCCATGCCATAACAGCCCCTCATGATTGGTCGACCAAATTGCCCTTAAAAATCTACAAAAAAGCCATGGCCACTGCCTTATCTGAACAATATCAAAAGGGTAAACTATTCATTGTAGGAAACACTCAAGATCAAAGCTTTACCAATGACAATGAAGTCAGTATACTCGACTTTAAGTATGAATACCCTGAGACTATGAAGAGATTCATCCGTCAACACAATTTGAACCGTAAGAACTTGTTATTTATTACCCAAGAAGAACGGTCTAATTTAGTAAATGCTACTGAGCTTCCTGGAGCAAAAGCTGATGTGTTGGTCAAAGAAGCGGTAGAGGTCAGAGACATTTTGAAGGCCAATAGAGTGTACATTGAGTTACCAGCATTGCAATGGTTTATAGGTAATTATAGTTAAACGTGTAAATAGATAATCAGATATACTAAGTGTTACTCTTTACTATAGACCCTATACTGTTAGCACTAGAGACAAAGTCGTGCACCACACAATCCATTGATGACTGTGACTGCTCTTTGCCGCTTCATCGGTGTTTTGACCTCCCACGACCTTTTCACTTTTTTTTTTTGAGAAGGTTAGAGAGAAAAACTAAAGTGAAAAATTTCAACTTCATTAAACAGAAACCACCAAGATGTCTTTAGTTGTTCAAGAAGAAGGTTCTTTCCAACACATTTTACGGTATGTATCCCTACAAAACCACCCCCTGAACATGATTTAGATGAGTTCGATGAGAAGAGACGATAGAAATAGATGTATTGAATAACCCAGAATCCAGTTTGAATGTCGAAAATATCATGAGTGAAGTCAAGTCTCAAAGACCACAGAGCTTTCCAGGCTATAGTAATATGAGGGAAACAGTAAGATCACATCCAGAGTGGCCACCAGATATCAAATGATTCATTATTGTAGCAGTTTGAAGAGACAAAGAAAAGTCAAATAAACCGTCCATTCGTCACCGTCAGAGTCTTACCATACTTGTTTGAAGTGTTTTCATAGTTCCTTTCCAGAGCCAAACCTGCCAGAAAGCGTTGCAGACTCATCAAATCCCCAGGTCAAATAACCTAACATAATACTAACAGTTTTCTAGTTTGTTAAATACCAACATTGATGGTAGAATTAAAATCATGTACGCCTTAACCAAGATTAGAGGTGTCGGTAGAAGATACTCTAACTTGGTTTGTAAAAAGGCTGATGTTGATTTGCACAAAAGAGCTGGTGAATTAACCCAAGAAGAATTAGAAAGAATTGTTACTATCATGCAAAACCCAACCAACTATAAAATCCCAGCTTGGTTCTTAAACAGACAAAAAGATCAAGTTGACGGTAAAGATTACCATGTCTTAGCTAACAACTTGGAATCCAAATTAAGAGATGATTTAGAAAAATTGAAGAAAATCAGATCTCACCGTGGTATTAGACATTTCTGGGGTTTGAAAGTCAGAGGTCAACATACCAAAACCACCTCCCGTGGTCGTTAAATTATTTGACCACCTTTCCACAAGTCTTATATATATCTATAAATAACATATATATTAACCATTGTAATTTAATATATTATTTTACGTATTAAGACAATTTCTTAAAAGAGAATTAAATTTTTCAAGTCGAGGGTTTTGAACAAGACACGCCCAAAGAGTATCTTGGGATCTTTTGGGATCTGGTTTTCACACTTTACAGCTCTAGACTCAATTAGATCACGATTTCTGGTTTGGGTGAAACAGTTAATGGATATGAGCCATCATTTTGGTGTCTAGTGCATACGAATAAATGATAATGGACTGCAGGTATTTTCTCCGAACCAGTTTGCAAGTAGTCTAGTAATCTTAGTGATCTTATAGTAATTTGAATAGTAATCTTAATAGAATCCCTCAAAATATCTATCTAAATACCCGAAGCTCATCTAAATTGAGTCAATTTCTATCTAAATATCTAGCAGTATCTATTTAAGTATGTAGTATCTAAGTAATATCCATGTCTCTTCCTGATCATAGAACGTTTTGGGTGGTCTTTTCAACAAGTCATACAGGAGATACGATATTTTTGCGCTTTGCAAGAAACAGTAATGCACAGGTAATGCAGTTGATGCAAAAAACTAATGTCGTCAAAATGAATGAATGACCTTAAATCAAAGAAAGAACATTTAAAACCGTTGGGTCTATTGTTAGCCACCCGAGGGAAAAGGGGAAACTCAAAAACCTCCACTAGGTTGACATTGACAACCCATTGGTAAATAAGTCCGAATATAGTAACTAGATTGTCCCACAGGAAGGAGGTGGTAGAATCATAGAGCCGTATATTATATTAGAACATATTCCTAATTGGGTTAATTAATTATCCCTGCAAGGAGTAAAACCGTTGCAGCGAATTTGGCAGCCTGCAGATCTAGACCAGACACGACCCTCCTTTTAATTATTGCAAAAATAGAATAAATCCATTTAAGTAAAATGGGGAAGGAGGGCAATAGACAAGGCACTGCTTGGTGACAGGGGGGTATAGTGACAGGGGATAATAGGGGTAATACAAACTACAATTTCAGGTAAATAGCCATGGTTGATGTTATTAATGCTAAATGCAATATGTACACTATTATACAGTAAATGATTCCCTTTCCGTTAAATTTATCTCCAGTTACCTTCTCTTAAAGATAACAAGTTTTGTACTCCTTCATTGACTCTAGGTTTGGTAGCACTGGAAGCTGGTCTGTTACCATTGAGTTCAGCCAATGGTTTTCTCGTTTCATCAGCAGCGTTATTTAATAAATGTTGAATTTTATTTCCTTCAGTTTTAACTTTAACTGGTAAGTTTTCTTTATTATCATTATGCACTTTGAATTTTCCTAATTTGAACGTCATGGAAGAAGCATTAGGAACCATCAGTCTCTTTTTATTTTCATTTAAAACCATTGAAGTATCAGAATCATCCACAAATGAAGAATCTGGAGTGGAAGCACTAATGACATTATGAGAAGTGGTTGGAATATTACCATTAGAAGGTTTGGAAGTCAAAATTGGTTTAGAAAAAATCGACGTGGTGGAAGAAGATCTCTGTTTTATAGGAGATTCAAATTTAGTAGTTTCTGGACTAGTAAAAGATTGTGATTTGTTTAACATAGGTTTCATTGGAGTAGAACTAATCACAGAAGTATTCATTGACGTCATAGAAGTGTTAAGATTAATGGCAGAATTGTTCATAGAATTGTTCACAGAACTGTTGAATGAAGAATTCATCGACATGTTGTTAACATCAGGAGTTGGAGGTAATTCTGTGATTTCTCTATCACCACCACCTTGTTTTCTAAGACTTTGTCTTTTATTTTGAAACCAAATTTGTACGGCTTTTTCAGTCATAGACACTTTATGAGCAATTTCCACTCTTCTTAATTTATTTGGAGTAGAACCTAATAAAAACTCTTGGTTTAAGATGTTCAATTCATTAGGACTAGTTCTTCTTCTTTTTCTTCTAGCCAAAGGAGCATTATCAATAGAAGGCTCTTGACTTGGGAAAGTCTTGACAGAATGACTAATAAATGCAAAAGATTTATCCAGTTTTTTGGATTTTTTAAATTCTGGAGTAGTTGGGGAACCTCCATTACTAGAACTAGTAGAAGAAGCTCTTGAAGTAGGGACAGATAAAGATCTAGCAGACCCATTATTAGCAACGGTATGGGGGAATTGACCAGTAACCGGACTGGGACCCACCACATGATTTTGAGGAGGTTGAGCCATCATTGGGATAGGAGTAGATGCCGATGTGATAGGGGTAGGCATTGGAGAATGGCCTTGGGAAAACGTATCAATGGAAGGTAATTTATAATTTTGATCCTTCAATAATGAAGACAATGGAGGCAAGCTAGGCTTGTTGTAAGACTTTTGTGGCATGTAGATAGACATAGTGAAAGAAATACCAAAAATAAATGAATGAAAGAAGTTCACCAAAAATATATAAGCAGCACCAAAAGAAGGAAGAAGGATATCCTTATATATAGCAGTAGATCACCAGTACAAACAGGGCCACAACAACCGAAAAGGAACAAATACGTGGATTTATTACCGTGACAATCAAACAGGAAAAATTAATGGAGGAAACGAAAACAACAACAATTAAATATTTGAAAAGGGTTATATTACGCCCTAGCAAATCTCCTAAATTCTGGCGCACAAACCCAATTCCACCAGACCGTGTTTTAATAAAATAAACAAACTGGATCAATGGGGTTGCGACGCCCTGGCTCCCAGACCTGCCCATCGGGTGTCTGTACAAGTAAGGTACATTGAAATTGGCCCAGTTTTCGTGTAAATGGTTGCAATTTTGCCCGTTCCAGGAAATCAAATAACAACGCGAATTTGGCACCTCCTTTTGTTTGTATTTTCGCGTTTGATAGGAGTAAGGTTAGAGTTTGAACGTTAGGGCGATGAGGCAATGGTAGGACGAGGGGCTGGACTCAGGGGCTGGACTGAAGCTCGTGCTAGGTGCTAGTTAAACCTCGTGCTAGTTAAACGTGCCAGTTAAACCTCGTCCTTAAATGGGCTAGTTCCTCGGCATCCAAATTCGTTGACTCGTCCTTACTTTACGCGATTATTCTGACAATGCACCCTTACTTCCACGATTCGTCTATTATCCCGTTTGAGGTTTAATGTGCCCTAACTGGTTATAGCCTGGGATAATATCCCAATCGGGATGAAATGGAGCTCGATTTTGTAAATTACTTACATTGACGCCAAAACAATGGCGTTTGTTCGACGCCGAATTTACGTCTCGTGATTTTTGGAAACCCTTGGGTTCTCGGCTAAGCAAGTCACGCTAGTCTATTGTTCTTTGTGTATGATGGATTCTGCTGGATTCTGATGGATTCTGGTGGATTCTGTTGGCTTTACTTGAAACCCAACTTGTAATTGTAGTATTACAGTTTCCCTAACCTGCATCTTGGCTCTCCATATTTCTTAACATGTAAATGCGGCGAAGCCTCGCTGGAGAATAAACATCCTAAAACCTATACCTTATATTTAGCAGCCCAAATGATAAAGCTCCTAGTGTGTGTGACTTTAGTTCTCACATACCTATGGAATTGTGCTTCCTACGGGGATGTCCGGCCTCTCGTCACGGTCCAGCCCATGGAAAATGCCTATGTCGATCAATTGAAAGCTCTCAATCTTACGGTAAAGAACCCTGTTAAAGTTAATGAACAAGTGATTCATGGCCGGTTTTTACATATTACTGATATCCATCCGGACCCGTACTACCAGGCCGGCAGCTCTACCGACAATTTGTGCCACGGCGGGGAAGGAACTGCTGGAGAATACGGAGATGCTATCCAAGGGTGTGACTCGCCAATTCTGTTGATGAACCAAACTTTTAAGTGGATTAATGATAATTTGAAAGACAAAATCGATTTTATTGTGTGGACTGGTGATAATATCAGACACGATAATGACCGGAACTTCCCGAGAACCGAAATGCATATTTTCGATATGAACCAACATGTTAGTGATATGTTTTATGATTCATTTAAAAACCCCGATACTAATAATCCTCGGAACTTATTGGTGGATTTGGTGCCTAGTTTGGGGAATAATGATGTTTATCCTCATAACTTGTTTGCTCCAGGGCCTACTTTACAAACCAGAGAAATGTATAAGATTTGGGCCCCATTTATTCCTCAAAACCAATTCCATATTTTCAGCCGGGGGGCCTATTATTTCAGAGAAATCATTCCGGGTCAGTTGGCTATCTTGTCCATCAACACTTTATACTTATACCAGTCGAATCCTTTGGTAGACAATTGTGACAAGCGGAAAGAACCGGGGTATAAGCTCTTCAAATGGCTTGGAGTGGTGTTAAAAGAAATGAGAACTCGGAATATGAAGGTTTGGTTAACTGGCCATGTTCCTCCAAATGAAAAGAATTATGATATCAGTTGTTTGAGAAAGTATATTATCTGGAATTATGAGTATAGAGATGTGATTATTGGGGGATTATATGGACATATGAATATTGATCATTTCATTCCTTTGGATGCAAAAGCTGCCTATAAGTCTTTAAGAAGTCTGATGAAGAAGAAAGATAGGAAACAAATAGAAGTTCCTGATTTTGACATTGAAGACCCAGAACAGGTTGAAGCTTTGGCTGAAGTTGACGAGAAAGAATATTCTCAAGACACGCCAATGAAGGTATTGGGAGGAGTTCCAAAGAATAAAGTCAATTATATGGAAGGCTTAAGAGACGATTTGTATGGGAGTGTTCTGAAGGTGTTAAAATCAGGTGTAGATGGGGAAAGATATTCTATTGCTCATGTGACGGCTTCAATTATTCCTACTTTCAACTCAGGTATGAGAGTATGGGAATATAATGTCACCGATTTGCCCAAAGCCCTTGAGGCCCAGCAAAAATTCGCTGACTGGGACGACTTTTTCGCTGGTGTGGATAAGTACATGGCATATTTGGATGAAATGGATAAACATATAGAAGACAGCC
This sequence comes from Yamadazyma atlantica, assembly GCA_030561325.1. NCBI lineage: Eukaryota > Fungi > Ascomycota > Pichiomycetes > Serinales > Debaryomycetaceae > Yamadazyma > Yamadazyma atlantica. The sequence goes on from JAKTXA010000033.1 coordinate 73,473, forward strand.
AAGAAGAAGATGACGAGGAATCAGAATTAATCCCAGAATTGAATGAATTGGAAATCTCCAGAATTAAAACAAAACTCCATGCTCTTAAGCACAAGAAGAAGAAGAAAGACAAAACTATTCCTCCTAAAAAACCAAAGGATATTCCTTTAGGACCTGCCTATACCAGTCAAATGTTTTCTCCTACAAGATATACCCAATACTATGTTGATTTGGAGAAAGTTAACAAAGGAGAAAAGCCATTCAACTTTGAATACGAGTACAGTACCGATGACAAATTCTATAATATGGATGGACTTTTGGTGAAGAATTGGTTGGATTTAGGGAGAAAATTGGCTGACTCAAAAGATAGTAAAGATGCTGAGTTGACGACTTTGTGGGGTAAGTATTTGAGTCATTGCTTTGTAGACTCCAACTACGAAAACTTAGGCTACGGTTAGATTTATTAGTATACGAAAACATTTAAATAGTCTCTAAGAAACACTGGAACTAAATACTCTACTTCTAGAAGACCTAGTAGTATTTCTGACGTTTCACCTCTGGCTGTTGTCCTTGCTGTTGCACACCTTGCTGTTGCACGGTTTGCTGTTGTACACTTTTCTCCGGCTTTTCATACTCTGGATCAGCAAGAGTCTGGTCGTACACTTCCAAACTAGTCTCAGAAGTAATCTCATCTCCAGCTAAGATCTTATCAAACATCTTTCTACACAAAAGCAAGACGTTCTTTTTATTATCAATTTTGCTTACGAGTAAGCAATACGTCCGAGGAAATTTGACAACTGTTTCAAAGTAGTGCTTACTTGTCTCCTCCTGTTGAATGGTAAGGTATTCAGGGTAAGGATACTGATCGAAATCAGGAACACAAAGGGCCAATTGTTGAGCGTAATACCCATTCATATTATCTTTAAGGAAAGTTTCTAAGTCCTTGACACTTATAATAGACACAAGAGAATCATCATAACCCCGATCCTTACAAAATTCGCCATAAGCCCGGAAGAATTGGGCTTGGAATTTATTGATAAAGGCAGTAACGGCTTTTCTAGTCTTCTCATGCTCGCTGGTTTTACTTAAACTGAACAATTCGTCTAAAGTGTAATCAAAAATGTCGGTTTCGTACATGAATTCATACAATTGAAAGTAGACATCCAAAGGGTCTTTGTTCTCCAAATTGTCTAATTGAAGCCTGAAGTTATCTGCTTGAGCAATGGCGTCTTGATAAGGGTTGAAAAAGATAGGAACATCGGCGTCGCCATGAATGGTGGAGGTTCCATCAGGAGTGGCAACATCTGTTCTGCTTGATACGGGAGAAATTTCGACGGAAGACATTGTGTTACTTGAGATCAATTGAGATCAATTGAGATCAATGCCCCTTATCCACTTAGCTCCTCGCGCATTTTGCACCCATTAAACACAAGTATTACTAGTTCTACTGAGAGCTCTTTCTGGGAAAGGGACTGTGATGGTCTCTTACCCAGAAAGAGGGTCGGCTATTAGCTATATTCATAAAACTTCAACAATTGCTTCAAAACTTCAACAA